>SJYA01010906.1:0-13190 GCA_006410615.1 Neotragus moschatus
TTCTCCAGGCAAGAACACTGGAGTGGGTTGCCATTTCCTTCTCCAGTGGAGGAAAGTGAAAAGTGAAAGTGAAGTTGCTCAGTCATGTCTGACCCTCAGCGACCCCAGGGACTGCAGCCCACCAGGCTCCCCCGTCCATGGGATTTTCCAGACAAGAGTACTGGAGTGGGGTGCCATTGACTTCTCCATGAAGATATCTCTAGCCTTTCCCATTCTGTTGTTTTCCTCTGTTTCTTTGTATTGATTGCTGAGGAAGGTTTTCTTATCTCTCCTTGCTATTCTTTGGAAGTCTGAATTCACATGGGTATATTTTTCCTTTTCTCCTTTGCTTTTCACTTCTCTTCATTTCACAGCTATTCGTAAGGCCTCTCAGCAGCCATTTTGCTTTTTTGCATTTCTTTTTATTTGGTGTAGTCAATAAAGCAGAAGTAGATTTTTTTTCTGGAACTCTCTTGCTTTTTCTATGATCCAATGGATGTCATCAATTTGATCTCTGGTTCCTCTGCCTTTCTAAATCCAGCTTGAACATCTGGAAGGTTTTGATTCATGTATCGTTGAAGCCTGGCTTGGAGAATTTTGAGCACTATTTTGGTAGAGTGTGAGATGAGTACAGTTATGCATTCATCTGAATTTATATACCTTGTCAATTATACATGTAATCTGAATTTATATACTTTGTCAAATATATATTTTGTACATATATTCCCCCTTTTTACGGTGATATCTATATAATATTGTTTTCCCGTCCCAAACATAGATGAGTCTTTGCCTTTATTCATGTTTTATTTCACGTTCTTTTATTTTTTATAGTTTTTTCATATGAATTTTTTCACAGTTTTTATGCGTTAATTATGTAATTCTCTACCAAGTCACCTTATTTTTTGTTTATATTTGGGTAAACAGTACACATCATTTTAGAAGACACGTGATAGTCTCATGAATATTAAAGCTTCAGATTCTGGATTGCGCTGCCTCATGTTCCCTGCCTACTTCCTCTCTGCCTTTAGAATATCTGTTCCTTGATTTCGCTGCGCTGGGCCTTGGTTGCAGCGTGTGGGATCTGGTTCCCTGACCAGGGATGGCACCCCGGCCGCTGCGTTGGGAGCGCGGAGACTTAGCCACTGGGCCGCCAGGGAAGTCCTCTATTCTCTCCTTTAAGTCGCTTTTTAAACGTGTGTGATACGTGTGTGCATATCTACATGTGTGTGCGGGTAAAGCTAACATGGAGCCAGGCTGATGAAGGCAAGCACGGGAGGGCTGAAGTGAGCAGAAAGAAACCGGGAAAGCGCGCCAGGGGAGCGGATTCAAAGACCGCACACACGCGGAGGGGCGCCGGGGGCTGCAGGGCATTCCCGAGTCAGCATTCACGATGCTGGCGGATGCCTGGTGAGCGTCTGTGCGGTGCGGCGCTCAGATCATTTCACATCAGTCAGCAAAGTTCTGAGAAGTCCCTCTTTCACCGCTGACAAAACTGGGATCCAGAATAGCAAGAAGGACCTCGGAGACCAGCCAGCCAGCAGCAAGCTGGAACCTGAGTGCCGCCCCCGAGCCCTCGGCCCTTCCGCTCAGTGTGTGGACTTTCCGTGGCTGGACATCCAGCCAGCACCAGCACCCATGAAAGAGTCCTAACCACGCGTGTCCGTGTTCATTGTGATGTTATTACAGCGAGCAAAACAGAAACAGCCACTTCCCTGTTAGAGGTAACTGCTAAATAACCTAGGTAGCATCTTTGTATTTGCTGTGGAATATAACACACGTTAAAAAGAACGGGGCTTCCCTGTGACTCAGCTGGTGAAGAATCTGCATGCAGTGCGGGAGACCTGGGTTCAGTCCCTGGGTGGGGAAGACCCCTCGGAGAAGGGAAAGGCCACCCACTCCAGTGTTCTGGCCTGGAGAATCCCGTGGACTGTGTACTCCCGTGGAGGGAATTGCTTGATGGTCCAGTGGTTAGGGCTCTGTGCGCTCACTGTTGCTTCCGAAAAAAAAAAGAAACGGGGAAGGTCGACAGGTGCCGAGCATCACCACTGTCCACTGGTGACGGCAGACATCTCTAGTTTGATACTGCGATCATGTCGCCACCTTATTCTTTTAAAATACACAAAGCAAGGCCTCGTGGAGTCTACAAGTGTATTCCTCCACAGTTCAGCAGGCTGTACCTTTAGAATTTCTGCAACTGACCATACACAAACCTAAATTAAACCTAAATTTCAAACTAGATTGTGTCTATGTTTTTAGGTACACATACATGAAAAAACATAGAACCCGGCCTGGAACAAGTCACACCTAATTTTTGGCAGTAGTAACTTATTCAAAAGCACAGGTATTACTTCACCGACTAAGGTCCGTCTAGTCAAGGCTGTGGTTTTTCCAGTGGTCATGTATGGATGTGAGAGTTGGACTGTAAAGAAGGCTGAGTGCTGAAGAATTGATGGTTTTGAACTGTGGTGTTGGAGAAGACTCTTGAGAGTCCCTTGGATTGCAAGGAGATCCAGCCAGTCCATTCTGAAGGAGATTGGCCCTGGAATTTCTTTGGAAGGAATAATGCTGAAGCTGAAACTCCAGTACTTTGGCCACCTTATGCAAAGAGTTGACTCACTGGAAAAGACTCTGATGCTGGGAGGGATTGGGGGCAGGAGGAGAAGGGGATGACTGAGGATGAGATGGCTGGATGGCATCACTGACTTGATAGAAGCGAGTCTGAGTGAACTCCGGGAGTTGGTGATGGACAGGGAGGCCTGGCGTGCTGCGATTCATGGGGTCACAAAGAGTTGGACACAACTGAGGAACTGAACTGAACTGAACTGAACTTTGGGGAAAGAGAGACCTCTGTTTTTCCTTTACATACTTCTGTATCTTATAAAAAAGAAGTATATGTTTTTATTTTCCAATAAAAGAAATAACACAAAATAACCAGTTGATTATCAGACACAATGGACATGAGTTTGAGCAAACTCCAGGAGATAGTGAAGAACAGGGAAGCCTGGTGTGCTGCAGTTCATGGGGTTGCAAAGAGCCGGACAGGACTTCAGTTCACTCAGTCATATCTGACTCTTTGCGACCCCATGAACCACAGCATGCCAGGCCTCCCTGTCCATCACCAACTCCTGGAGTTCATGCAGACTCATGTCCATCGAGTTGGTGATGCCATCCAGCCATTTCATCCCCTGTCATCCCCTTCTCCTACCCTCAATCTTTCCCAGCATCAGAGTCTTTTCAAATCAGCCAGCTCTTCGCATCAGGTGGCCAAAGTATCAGAGTTTCAGCTTCAACATTAGTCCTTCCGATGAACACCCAGGACTGATCTCCTTCAGAAGGGACTGGTTGGATCTCCTTGCAGTTCAAGGGACTCTCGAGAGTCTTCTCCAACACCACAGTTCAAAAGCAGCAATTCTCTGGCACTCAGCCTTCTTCACAGTCCAATTCTCACATCCATACATGACCACTGGAAAAATCATAGCCTTGACTAGACGGACCTTTGTTGGCAAAGTAATGTCTCTGCATTTTAAAATGCTGTCTAGGTTAGTCATAACTTTCCTTCCAAGGAGTAAGTGTCTTTTAATTTCGTGGCTGCAGTCACCATCTGCAGTAATTTTGGACTTCAGTTCAGTTCAGTCGCTCAGTCATGTCCGACTCTTTGCGACCCCATGAACCACAGCACGCCAGGCCTCGCCTCTCTGTTCATCACCAACTCCCGGAGTTCACTCAGACTCGTGTCCATCGAGTCCGTGATGCCATCCAGCCATCTCATCCTCTGTCATCCCCTTCTCCTGCCCCCAGTCCTTCCAAGCATCTAATCTAATGAGTCTTTTCTAATGAGTCAACTCTTCGCATGAGGTGGCCAAAGTATTGGAGTTTCAGCTTTAGTCCTTCCAAAGAACACCCAGGGCTGATCTCCTTTAGAATGGACTGGTTGGATCTCCTTGACTTAGTGAACAACAACAACAGAACTAACAGACAGCAAATATACTTCAGAAGAAAAGACGCTGCTAAGAGTCCACGTGGATGTAGACCCATCTTCTCCCTTGCAGAGTATTTCAGGGATATGTTTTCTTTAGTTTTGCCTCTGGAAATAAGCTGCTCTTGAGGCACTTTTGTAAGGAGGTTTTCCTACAACCCTGATCACCAGCAGGCTTGAGGGCTGCATGTGGAGATATGGAGAGATACCCGACCCCACCCAAAGGCTGGAGCCCAGGGGGGTCAGGACTTGCTTGAAGGCCCCAGAAACCTTCCCACCCTGATGCGGCCTGGGGCGACGCGGCTGCTGCGAGTGAGTGTGCAGCACGCCTGCACACATGGTGCGGATTAAAAAGCAACTGAAGGCCCAGCTGAAAACAAATTTTTAAAAAATTCCCCCCCTCAAAAAAACAATTGAAGGGACATCCCTGGCGGTCCAGTGGTTAAGATTTCTCCCTCCAGTGCAGGGGCACAGCTTCTATCCCTGGCTGGGGAGCTAAAATCCCACGTGCCTTGCAGCCAAAAAACTGAAATAGAAACAGTATTGGAACAAATGCAATAAAGACTTTAAAAACGTCCACATCCAAAAAAAAAAAAAAAAAAAAACACACACACAAAACTTAAAGCAACCTAATTGAACAGTAAGAAATTCAGATTAAAATAACCAAATACCATTTCTTACCAAACCAGGAAAGAGTTAAGGAGGAGGGTGAGGGCGGCAAGGATGCTGAGAAAGCAAGACGAGTTACCAGAAGCCAAACCTAGACAGCGTGTTAAACAGAAGAGACGTCACTTTGTCAACAAAGGTCCGCGTAGTCAAGGCTATGGTTTTTCCCGTGGTCATGTATGGGTGTGAGAGTTGGACTCTAAAGAAAGCTGAGCGCCGAAAAATTGATGCGGCTCGATGGACATGGGTTTGGGTGGACTCTGGGAGTTGGTGATGGACATGACTTAGCAACTGAACTGAACTGAACTGCACAGAGGTGGAGCCTGAAGGATTTTATCCCAAGAACAAGGGCAAATCGGTCACAAGCCCCAGGCAACAGGGTCCGCTCTGCGTGCTCCAAGGGGGTCGTGCTGAGGAGCAGCCAGACTGGAGCAGGGAAGAGCGGTCCCCGCCCGGGGGGGTCCTGCAGGCCGAGTGTTTTGGTGCCAAGAGGGGTGATCGTGGTGGGGAGGGCCACGTAGGGAGTCGGGGCTGTGATCGCGGTCCTGAAGGGTGAGATGGTGACGTCCGTGTCAGCTCGGGTTCAGTCAGAAACGCTGAAGCCCACGAGTGACGGAGTCAAGATTTTACCGTTGAAATCTGACCTTACACAGTTTGTGGAAGGAGCCGGGCACGTGGACCTCCGGGACAGGAAAGGGACAGAGGAGTCTCCGACAAGCCTGAGAAGCCGAGAAGGCCCAGCTGCGGAACGGCGACGCTGGCGGACGAGTCTGCAGGGAGCGTCTGCCTTCGGGGCTCCAGAGGCAGGAGCTGCTGCAGATTCACCAGTGCTGAGAGAGCCGGCCGAAGGGGAAGCTGCCGGGCGCCGCCGCACCTGAGGTCACCTCGCTGAGCCATGATGGTGCTCAGGGGCGGTGCCCCCAGGCTCCCTTCTCGGCCAACCCTAATCTGGAACCGCAGGGAGCGGGAACCAGGCCAAGCTTGTCTCCAGCCTCAGCAAGTTAACGGTGGAAGGTGACTCTGGAGGAAAGCGTGTGAGAGCTCAGTGGTGGCTGTCTCTTTGCGACCCTGTGGCCTGCAGCCCGCCAGGCTCCTCCGTCCATGGGATTCTCCAGGCAAGGATTCTGGAATGGGTTGCCACACCCTCCTCCGGGAGATATTCCCAACCCAGGGATCGAACCCGAGTTTCCTGCATCTCCTGAAATGGCAGGTGGATTCTTTACCACCACACCACCTGGGAAGCCCAGAGGAAAGGTAGTGAGTTCCATGCTGGACGTATAACTTTGAGTTGAGTGGAGTATGTGCCCGTAGTAATGTCCAGTATGTAGCCAGGCTTGTCCAGTCTTCAGTATGCAAACAAGCTACTCTTGGACTCCAGTTCTAATCCAGCCCAGGGTGAGAAAGTGGAATACAGCTGTGGATTAAGAGTCTAGGAGACAGGACTTTCCTGGTGATCCGGTGGTTGAGACTGCTCCCACTGCAGGGAGCCTAAGAGCTGAAGGTATCAGCCAGGAGGAAGTCAGCTTCAGGAAACAAATTCAGAAAAGGGGGGGCAGGATATAACTTTCAAGTGAAGGTTTGCAGCAGCAGGGTGGAGCAGACAGGCTCCCCAGGACAGGGAAGGAGGCGAGTCCTGGAGAGATGGCCCAAGACGCCTTTCCCCTGAGTGGGAACACAGCTTAACTGACAGCCAGTTAACTGAGACAAACTGACAGGCGCTGCTTTCAGGTTTTCGATCTGATCACGCAGGCCTAAGGCGGTGTATTCAACGAATGATGCGCCTTTCAGAAACTTCAAAGACACGTTTGTTGCTTAGCACAATTTGTGCCCTTATTGCCTCATAGGCCTTCAGAATCAGAGTCAGTTCTGACTGAGGTTCCAGATGATGCAGCAAACGTTCCCCACGAGGAGGTCCGTGACCAAGTCAGGGGACCCTCCCCCTGCCATCAACACCACCCCGTCACCCCACTCCCACCGCCACCATTGCCAGGCAGGTTGGAGGGACAGGAGCTCTGCTGAAGAGAGGGCGAAGGAAGGTGGCAATCCCAAAGGAGCATGGAGGCGAACAGTGCTTTCAGGTAGTATTTTTTCCCACTCGTATCGGAGAACAAGTGTAGTTAGTAAACAGGTGTACCGCAGTCTTCTTTCTCCTGCAGCTTCTCGCCGTCGCTGAAAGCGTGACTTCCTGGTGGGCTGTGTTGGTGGAGGAGGGACACAGCCGCCTGGCTGCGTTCGGTGGCAGCGCTTCTCTCTCCGCCCTTCCTCGTTGGCCCTGCCACCCCGCCTGGGGACCCTCGCCCCGCGACCGAGCTGGCGCCCCCGCGCTCAGCTCAGAGTCTGGACCCCGGGGCGCGCGGAAGCCCCTTTGTTTCTTACTCTTTTCCTTAAGAGGGTTTTTACTTATTCTAAATTTTTTTGGCTGCACTGGGTCGCGTTTCTGCCGGGGGCCTTCCCTGCTGCAGAGAGTCGGAGCTCCTCTCCAGCCGCGAGCGAAGGCTTCCGCCTGAGGCGGCTTCTCGCCGCAGCGCGGGCTCCCGCGCTTGTAGCTGTGGCTCGCGGGCTCCGCTGCCCAGCGCAGGGGCGTCTTCCCCGGCCAGGGATCGAACCCGCGTCCACTGCCTTCGCAGGCAGCTTCTTAAGCCCTGGGCCCTGGGGACGACCGCTCCACTCTGATTCTGCTCTTTCATGTAGCAGGTCTGATGGTACTGGTTCCCGTGTTTGCTTCAGTTATTGTCTGTTTCCATATGAGGCCATAACCTCAGTCGCAGACAAGGCCTTTGTTCACCTCTCTGTCCCGAGCAAACAAAGCAGTCCCTGGCAAATGGCAGGCCCCTAGTGCTTGTTGGATGCACGAATGGGCATGTTGCCTTCCCAGGACGGCTCCATGTGAGAGAGAGTTGGGTTAGGGCTGTCCTCTGTGGTTGGGAACACAGCTTGCTGTTTATCTGGAGACTCTAGGTCTCACTACAGAATTCGTGTGCGTTATATATGGTCCAAACAGTTCAACAAGCCTCAGAAAAACTGTATTCTTTACATGAATATTATGAAATAACAGCAGTTAAAAGATATTTGATATACATTTCGGGCAGAAGAGCTGAAAAGTTTTGCCATTTTCCCGTGCTTGCCTGTCCAGCTCCTTGGCTGGGTCCTCTTCCCCCTCCTGCCTGCTAACTGGTCGCCCGGTGGGTTTGCCTTGGAGCCCTTGCTGCTGCTTCTCAGCTGTTTCTCGAGGCAGCTCAGCTGTCAGAGAAGGGCCCCTTTCCTGTGCAGATGAAGGGCTGGGCCCTCGGTTGGGCCTGGTCACGGCGCTCTGCTCCGGCTCCAGCGGACCTGTCTGGTTCTTCGTATGGGCGTGTGGATGAGGCCACAGACTCCTCCCCTCATTGCTTCAAGGCCAGGGCACCAACCTGATTCCTAAGCTGCACCTTAGCTGGCCTGTGGTAGACACTGAAGAAGTGAATGTGTGCCAAGTACTGAAGTGCTAAGTGAGATTGATGGAATTGGAGGATGTGCTTTAAAATACTCTGGTAAAGAAATGAGTAAAATGAAATAATATGTGGTTGAGGACACAGAAACTAGAGTGAAAAAATGTTAATAATGGTTGAAGCTGGCGATGGGGGCTCATTACATATTTCCATTCTTGTGTGCTGTTTAAATTTTCCATTAAAAAAGAGAAACAAAAATTGCCTGGTGAGGCAAAGCCAGGAAAGTTTGCTAATAGGCTAATAGATCAGCGAGCATTTATGAAGTGGAAACCGGTGATTGAAATGTTGCCGTAGGGATGAGCGGCTACATCCAGAGAGCTGTGCACGGCAGGGACTTAAATACACACCGGGAGAGCAGCACCTTAGATGCCCCCACATCAGATACATCCCCAGCCATTTTCTTGAGAGTGCTTTAATTAGGACAAAAGTGCTTTAAAAAATTATTATATCGCTTTATACTATATATATTATATAATTACTTTATTATGAAAATGTTAAGTACAAAAATAATTATGCTCATACTTGAAATCACATTGCTAAGGCTCAAGCATATACCTTCACTTGCCCGGATAAAGTATTAAGCTGATTTCTTTATTTGTTCTTAGAGGTCTATCTGGCTTCCTAGAGATTTTGCCTAATTTCACTTGGGCCTACACAGGCCAGTCACCAATTCCCTGGGTTGGTACTCTGTGTTTTGAAGGAGGGATCACAGAAAGAGCAATCAGAATATTTTAGACCAATATTAAATCTTGAGGAGTCAAAGCAAACTGCAAATTGCCTCATTTCAGGCATGTGACTATCTTTCATCCTGTTCGCAGAGTGTTTTGGAAAGCAAGGCAATTGTACACGAGAAAACCAACAGCTGATTCAGAGTATGAAGTCCCACTGACACGGAAAAGAAAGCATTTTAAAAGGAAGAAGAAGAGGCCATCGAAAGAAGTCTCTGAGAAACGCTCTCCAGTGCGGGACTGCAATGAGACGCTCACATTCCCCTGCTCCGTTTGCAAGCGTGAGGTTGGCCTGCCTGGAGTTTTCTTCCACAAGAAGGAGCACGTGGCTCTGAGCACACTGGGCTGGCCGTGGACGGGGGGCAAGAAGCCAGGGCTCTCAGCGCTCATAGGCCTGAGACAGGCTGTCATCACTAAGCTGCTGTCATCTTTTGCATCCAACGAGAAGACCTTGCAAAGCATCGATAATGCTTTTGAGCTACTGTGGAAGAGACAGACACCGGCATACTACAAGATTGCGCAGAACTGCTGCGAGAGCTCCGTGCATCCCCAGACCGTCGGCCACCTGTTAGTCAAAGGAGCAGCTGTTTGCGAAGACAGGAATTCCGCCTGGAGAGCGGACATGAATGATAAATTCATTGTCGTGAATAACTTTGGCAGCAAACCCAATGTGTGTTTCTTTGGTTTGTTTGACGGACATCACGGAGCCTCAGCGGCTGACTTGACCTCAGTGGAACTCCCGGTTTTACTTCTCCATCAACTTTCCAGACTTGATCCTTCCTACCAAATGACGTCAGAAGAACAAAAAGTAATCAATTCTTTCAACACAGTGTTTAGTGAAGACTACAGAGCTGTAGAAGACTCCTTCTCCTCCAAAAAGAAAAGGACAAAAGGCATGAAAAGCGTGTATGAGAACATACACAAAGCCTTTGCCAAAGCGTTCTGGAGAATGGACAGGCTCTTACGTCTTGGAAGGAGGGAAGTGTCCAGGGTCCGATGGAGTGGTTGTTCTGCAGTCACGTGCATACTGGAAAGCAGTGCTGAAAGTCCCGAAGCCAGGAGGTCTTGGGGAGGAGTCAGTGACCTTGGTGCTTCGGTGGATGGGCGCCTTTTCCCGGGGATACCCAAAACCGCCACCGGGGTGCTGCACGTTGCAAATGCAGGTACGTATGTTGAACGGCGGCAGATCACATCTCAATGTTTTATTCCTGGCAGCAAAACCTCCCATGCTTCCAGAACTATCTACTGATCTATTATTTAGCGACTTATTCATGCTTAGATATTTCATTGACCAGTTTAAGAGATGACCAACAACCACAGTTTAGATTCAGATTGCAGGCACAAAATGAATTGCAATTATTTCTCAACGAGGCACGTATATGAAGCAGTGTGATCCAAATATGAAGTTTTTTTAAATGGGGTAGTCACACAGCAGTTGCTAAAGGCAAAACAAATCTATTACACTTGCTTAGATCTGAATGGAACCAAAACCTTTCCCACACTTCCCTCTTTTGGGAGAGAGGAAAGTTCTCTGAGTGGTGTTAATGTAGCTGCTCAAAGTGGTCAGTTACTCCGGTAGCTAACATGTTTGCAAAGGTCATTCTTGTGCTCACTGGCCAAGACGCATCAGTTTCGTCTTAGAGGAAACAGTCGCTCACGACTCTGTGTTATAGGTGTGGGTTTTTTCTTTCTTCATCCTTTTTGCTGCACCACTTGGCATATGGGGATCTCAGTTGCTCAACCAAGGGTCGAACCTGTGTCTCCTGCGTTGGAAGGGGGAGTCCTAACCACTGGAACGCTAGGCCAGTCCCTGGGCATATATGTGCTTCTCCAGAAAGTGTGGCTGGAGTCTTTTATTTCAGGAAGCAATTCTTTTTACACTTTATTTTAATTTGTATTTATTCATACGTTTATTTGTGGCTGTGCTGGGTCCTCTCTAGGTGCAGAGAGCAGGGCTGCCCTTCACTGGGCTGCCAGGCCGTCTCACGGCGTCGGTTTCCCTCGTTGCTGAGCTCACGCTCAGCAGGTGCAGCAACTGGGCCTGGTTGCCTCGCAGCATGTAGAGTCTTCCCGGACCAGGGGTCAAACCTGGGTCTCCTGCGCTGGCAGGCGGACTCCCAGCCGCGAGGGACATTCAAGAAGCAGTTCTTTCGACCTGCAGTCTAAAGTTCTAGCTAAGGAGCTTGCCGAGATGGAAAGCCTAGAGGTCAAAAAGTTTCAGCCAAGTTAACCTGAGTTCAGCGAGATGCTTAACCAGGGCCCCACTGCCCTTTCCTGGGCAGAATTATTATTGACGACAATGTCCACTTATTGAGTATTGAATATAGAGTGATTTCTCACATGGTCTTCCCGGAATGCTCATATCTAAGGATATCTAAGTACCGCTTTCAAAAAGTACATATTTGATCTGTGACATTCTGTCAGCTTAAGAGGTAGATGTTAATTTAATACATTTTTATGTTGCAACATGATGCCATAGCAGCAGTAATTACCACTTCTATCACGTTACATAACTATCATTTCTTTCCAGTGGCGGGAAGTTCTAGTCTCTTCGCAAGTTTGACGATTAAAACATACATGTTCGCTCTCTTCCCGATACTGCACATTCCGTCTCTAGGACTGATTTACTGGTCATTGTAAGTCTGGATCCTTACACTGCATCTGTTCTATCTCTTTCTCAACCCCGCCACCATTTCTAAGTGGTGTTGACTCGATTTTCCAGATGAGAGAATGGAAACTTGAGAGGTGGAATTATCTGTTTAAGGCGTCAGAGGTAATAGGAACTGGGGCTGGAAATCAAGCTGCCTCTGAAGGGGACTGTCCTAGAGTCTGAAGAGTCTGGGCCTCAGGGAGGAGGACTTGGACTCCAAAGCAGGGCCAGATAGACCCACCGAGACCGTTACAATGTCAAGGTTCCTGGAAGCTGGCCTGTTTCCCGTCTAGCTCTGGCTGTGAGCCCAAAATGAAGACTCCAAACTAAGCAAAACCAAGGAGGCAAGCGCAGTGCCAGTTTCCTCGGGGTCTTTGCCATTTCTCAGGTTCTACCCTGAGATTACAAAGCGCTTCAGAGCAGGCTTCCTTCGGGGGTGGAGTTCCAGCTAACCTGGGGACTGACCCATGTCCTTGGACCTGGGACCTCTGTTAGAAGGCATCGTTTGATGTCAGGGTTCTTGGAAAATGAAAGGGAATCTGCGAGATATTCAGTGAGGAGACGCCATCATTAAATGCTGAGCTTACTCTGATTCATTAATTCTGGGCTCACTCACTGCTGCTTGGCAGGTTCTAGTTTCCAGGTCAAACATTTGTTGGCTCTAACTTACAGGAATTGTGTTGAATAATTGTGTTAAAATGTGTTAATTGTGTTAAAATGCTTTCATCTGAGCATCCTTCATTTCAATAGAAACAAATAAGTAGAGGAAGAAAATTTAACCACTGAAAGAGAGGTCATGACTTATAAAAGTGCTCCTAAAAGAAAGTAATTTAAGTGAGTTACAAAAACATAAATTTGGACACAAATTTATCAGGGGCATATTTTGTATTTTGTAAAATATGACCTATAAAGCTAGCAAGGAAATTCATTTTTCTTTGTTTGAAATTTGTCAAATACCAGTATCACCATTAACTCTGAAATTAAAGCAACAAACAAACAAACCCACCTCACTTTATAATGAAATGCAAATGTGCTGGTGAAGCCATTGGGTAAATGTTGAATCTGTGCCTGTGGGAAAAGACTCTTCAGAGCAGACCTGCTTGGTTTTTTCTTCTTCACACTTCTCATTTGCACTGCATTTTATAATTTCTCCTGGTACCCTTCTACTTCGGTTAGTCCTCACAGGATTAGAACACTAATAAACATATCGATACGGAAACATACACTTTTTTCATAATATCAAATGAACCACAAACTTTATGTTTTTAATTATCCACACTCAGTTCAGTTCAGTTCAGTCGCTGAGTTGTGCCCGACTCTGCGACCCCATGAATCGCAGCACTCCAGGCCTCCCTGTCCATCACCAACTCCCGGAGTTCACTCACACTCACGCCCATCGAGTCACTGATGCCAGCCAGCCATCTCATCCTCTGTCATCCCCTTCTCCTCCTGCCCTCAATCCCTCCCAGCATCAGAGTCTTTTCCAATGAGTCAACTCTTCGCATGAGGTGGCCAAAGTACTGGAGCTTCAGCTTTAGCATCATTCCTTCCAAAGACATCCCAGGGCCGATCTCCTTCAGAATGGACTGGTTGGATCTCCTTGCAGTCCAAGGGACTCTCAAGAGTCTTCTCCAACACCACAGTTCAAAGGCATCAATTCTTCGGCGCTCAGCCTTCTTCACAGTCCAACTCTCACATCCATACAT
>SJYA01010907.1:0-12976 GCA_006410615.1 Neotragus moschatus
GTCAGTGATGCCATCCAGCCATCTCATCCTCGGTCATCCCTTTCTCCTCCTGCCCCCAATCCCTCCCAACATCAGGGTCTTTTCCAATGAGTCAGACAACCTTTTTGCCTTTTTGCATTTCTTTTTCTTGGGGATGGTCTTGATCCCTGCCTCTTGTACAGTGTCATTAACCTCTGTCCATAGTTCTTCAGGTACTCTGTTTATCATATCTAATCTCTTGAATCTATTTCTCACTTCCACTGTATAATCATAAGGGATTTGATTTAGGTCATACCTGAATGGTCTAGGAGTTTTTCTTACTTTCTTCAATTTGAGTCTAAATTTGGAATAAGGAGTTCATGATCTGAGCCACAGTCAGCTCCCAGTCTTTTTGCTGACTGTATACAGTTTCTCCATCATTGGCTGCAAAGAATATAATCAATCTGATTTCAGCGTTGACCATCTGGTAATGTCCATTTGTAGTCTTCTCTTGTTTGCTATGACCAGTGTGTTCCCTTAGCAAAACTCAGTTGGCCTTTGTCCTGCTTCATTTTGTATTTTAAGGCTAAATTTGCCTGTTACTCTGGGTGTTTCTCAACTTCCTACTTTTGCATTCCAGTCCCCTATGATGAAAAGGATACCTTTTTTGAGTGTTACTTCTAGAAGTTCCTATAGGTCTTCATAGAACAGTTAAACTTCAGCTTCTTCAGCATTACTGGTCGGGGCATAGACTTGGATTACTGTGATATTGAATGGTTTGCCTTGGAAACAAACAGATGTCATTCTGTCATTTTTTGAGATTGCCTCCAAGTACTGCATTTTCTATAATGGCTATTCTATTTCTTCTAAGGGATTCTTGCCCACAGTAGTAAATATAATGGTANTACTGGTCGGGGCATAGACTTGGATTACTGTGATATTGAATGGTTTGCCTTGGAAACAAACAGATGTCATTCTGTCATTTTTTGAGATTGCCTCCAAGTACTGCATTTTCTATAATGGCTATTCTATTTCTTCTAAGGGATTCTTGCCCACAGTAGTAAATATAATGGTAAGAGTTAAATTAACTCATTCCAGTCCCTTTTAGTTAACTGATTCCTAAAATGTCAACATTCACTCTTGCCTTGAGATGGGAATATCAGACCACCTGACCTGCCTTTTGAGAAGTCTGTATGCAGGTCAAGAGCAACAGTTAGAACTGGACATGGAACAACATAATGGTTCAAAATTTGGAAAGGAGTACATCAATGCTGTCTATTGTCATCCCACTTATTTAACTTATATGCGGAGTACTTCATGGGAAATGCCAGGCTGAATGAAGCATAAGCTGGAATCAAGATTTCCAGGAGAAAATTAATAACCTCAGATACACAGATGACACCACCTTTATTGCAGAAAGCAAAGAAGAACTAAATAGCTTCTTGATGAAAGTGAAAGAGGAGAGTTGAAAAAGTTGGCTTAAAATTCAACATTCAGAAAACTAACAGCATGGCATCTGGTCCCATCACTTCACGGGAAATAGATGGAGAAACAGTGAGATACTTTATTTTTGAGGGGCTCCTGAATCACTGTGGATGGTGACTGCAGCCATGAAATTAAAAGATGCTTGCTCCTTGGAAGAAAAGCTATGACCAACCTAGAGAGCATATTAAGAAGCAGAGAGATTACTTTGCGGACAAAGTTCCATCTAGTCAAAGCTATAGTTTTTCCCGTAGTCATGTATGAATGTGAGAGTTGGACTATAAAGAAAGCTGCGCACCGAAGAACTGATGCTTTTGAACTGTGGTATTGGAGAAGACTTGAGAGTCCCCTGGACTGAAAGGAGATCAAACCAGTCAACCCTAAAGGAAAGCACTCCTGAATATTCATTGAAGGACTGATCCTGAAGCTGAAACTCCAATAGTTTGGCCACTTGATGAGAAGAACTGACTCATTGGAAAAGACCCTGATGCTGGGAAAGATTGAAGGCGGGAGGAGAAGGGGTTGGCAGAGGATGACATGGTTGGATGACACCACCAACTCAATGGACATGAGTTTGAGTAAGCTCCGGGAATTGGTGATGGACAGGGAAGCCGGGCATGCTGCAGTCCATGGGGTCACAGAGAGTCCAACACAACTGAGCAAATGAACTGAACTGAACTGAACTATTACCACGGTACTCCTCCACTGGAGAGGCCTGCTTGAATCAATGGAGGAAGCAAAAAAGAAGAGGCAAAGAACATAAAGTCTGAAATCCAAGCATCTGAGACTGAGATCATGAGGATAAAATGCAGACCCAGGAAAGAAAAGGGTTACTAAAGTAACTGATCTGACAGGAAGTGATCTTCGGTTCTTTTGACTCTCTGTTTCTTTATTTGGACATATGACCAATCTCATTTTTACTTTATATACAAACTTTGAAAACTTGGGACTAGGTTCTTAAACAATTTGTGGAAAGAATTCTGAGGTCATGTTTAAGCCTAGTGGGAAAGAACGCCATGTTGGATTAGGTATGTCTGACATGGGTGCAGGAGTTGAGAATGGAAGCACAGTGGCTGCATAATTTCCAGCCCTGGTTTAGACCTTCCATTGTCTGGTTGGTATATATACATAGCTCTCCTGGCATGAAGTCCTGCCTGGTGTGTAGAACTAGAAGCTATAAGGATCCAAAGAGACCAATTCACAAATCATTAGTAAACGTCATTAGTAAATGTTTGGAGATGTATGCAAGTGGTGAAGTAGCCCATCCATTCTAAAACTTGGTCAGAGGATCATTGTGAAAACAGTTATTGAGAGTAAGATGAAGTTAAATCTTAGAGTCAACTCTGTAGCCCCTGTTTCTATCATGGAAAATTGCCATGAAGACAAGTCATCATTTCTTTGAGAAATCAATTTCCAGTAAATCCTATCCTTTATCTTTGCTGAGGATCGACTCTGATAGAAGAAGATCTAGATGGGAAGGTAAGAGAAACTAGCAAATCAGAAATACATCCACATGTTTCAAAGTGGTATAATTTTAACGTACACTTTTAGTCTTCTCAAACACACTCCTCTGGCTCTTCAAAAGGAACATCCTAGAAAAGAAAAGGCTGAAGGGATTGAACCTTCATCACTAGTCCATTGCTTACCTGAACAAAAGACTTGGATATCTTGGATAATTTCAGTTTTATCTGTGGATTCCTAGAATGTACAGGTAGCATAACCACGTCCTTTGCTGTTCACTCTCAACTCTCAATTTTTGATTCCCTTCCCAACAGCTCGAGTCTTCAGTAAAATAAAAAGTAATTCCTCTGCACAAAATCTAGAGACATCCTTGTTCAAACTTTAGAATTCTGTCAGCACTCACATATCTAATAACTTTTAATAATCCATAGTATCATAATTTCACCAAAGTATAATTCATACATTTCACCAAAACAGCAAAAATTTAATAAGATCTCATAATATTAAGGCAATAACGTTTTTAAGAAATATTATTCACATTCACTAATTTGCTATTTAATCATAAATGATTAAAATTTAAATGTTCTTGTCAAAATAGGAGATAAATTAGAGTTACAAGTTAAGTTATAAATTAGAATGACAAAGTTTATTAGGGGATAACATTTTATTCATTAGGGTGTAACATTTTTATAACTAGCTAGGGTTTTATGGATATGGCTATGAAATCAGATTCTATAATGTGAAATGTTTTATTGCCCTTTATGGAATTCATTGGGCTTCCCAGGTGGCACAGTGGTAAAGAATCCACCTGCCAATGCAGGAGATGCAAGAGTTGCAGGTTTGATCCTCTGTAGTAGAAAATGACAACCCATTCCAGTTTTCTTGCCTGAGAAATTTCATATACAGAGGAACTGGCAAGCAATAATGCATGGGGTCACCAAGGGTCAGATATGATGAGCAACGGAGCACACACACATAGAATTATTACCTATAATTTTAAAAAATATGAAAATCAAATTACAGAATATTATATATGATGTTATCCTTTAATATTAAACAAATTTTTATATAGATTTTTTATATGGGTAAAATTTCTGAAAGGAACGGTCCCACACTGCAAGTAATCATCCATATTGTAATTTTTATAAGAATGCACTCATTTTATTATCATCAGAAATAATAATCTGAGAGAAGAAAAAGGAATCTTGAATATCTGTATATTTTGAAATATATTGCAAGTAATCTTACTCCTTGGAAGAAAAGTTATGACCAACCTAGATAGCATATTCAAAAGCAGAGATATTACTTTGCCGACTAAGGTCCATCTAGTCAAGGCTACGGTTTTTCCAGTAGTCATGGATGGATGTGAGAGTTGGACTGTGAAGAAGGCTGAGCACTCAGGAATCAATGCTTTTGAACTGTGGTGTTGGAGAAGAATCTTGAGAGTCCCTTGGACTGCAAGGCGATCCAACCAGTCCATTCTGAAGGAGATCGGCCCTGGGATTTCTTTGGAAGGAATCATGCTAAAGCTGAAACTCCAGTACTTTGGCCACCTCATGCTAAGAGTTGACTCATTGGAAAAGAGTCTGATGCTGGGAGGGATTGGGGTAGGAGGAGAAGGGGACAACAGAGTATGAGATGGCTGGATGGCATCACTGACTAGATGGACGTGAGTCTGAGTGAACTCCAGGAGTCGGTGATGGACAGAGAGCCCTGGCGTGCAGCGATTCATGGGATCACAGTCGGACACAACTGAGCGACTGAACTGAACTGAACTGAATCTCTCTTCTCCATAGCTTTATTCTATAAAAATAAAGTATTCTAACTTCATAATACTTTCTTATGAAATTTCTGCATGTAAACTGCAATTTTAAGATATATTCCTACCTAATATACACAACCGTCACATAATCTTCAGAAAGAATTTACATATGGTTGCAATTTGGCTTTTGCTCTTCCAAGTACCAAAATGATTACACACACACACATACACACACACAGTGTATATACATATATATATTCTTAACATGACTAATACATGTAGAAGGACACAAAGTTAGAATAACATATATTTTCAAAGGAACCTAACCTAATGCCCTACTTTAGAGAAATTTAATTTATCCAGTGTCTTACTGCTTATGGCAATCTTTATGATTTTCAATCTAATACTCTTTTAGACAGAGTAAATTGTTATGATTCAAAGCATTCAGATAATAATTTCTGGCCAGCAGAGCAACAATATGCCTACTATCATAACTACTCAAATACCATTTAGAGATCCATTACATTAATCATGTGCTATCCATAACATATAAACAGACAAATTATGTTATGATTCAGAATATTTAATCTGGACATCAGAGAATGATAGAGAGCAAATATCTAACACATGAAATCTTGAGTCATAAAATAGAGGGGATGCTTTTTAGGCAAAGAAGAGACCCCAGGGATAAGTCAAGGCATGCTATCTTTGTTTGGAATTAGGATAATGAAAACAAATCATATCTACTTCCTAAGGTTGGTTCAGGTTGAAAGTGAAAGTCATTCAGTCCTATCCTACTCTTTGCAACTCTAGGCCAGAATATTGGAATGGGTAACCTTTCCCTTCTCCAAGGGATCTTCCCAACCCAGGGATCAAACCCAGGTCTCCCACATTGCAGGCAGACTCTTTGCCAGCTGAGCCACAAGGGAAGCCCAAGAATAGGTTCAGACTTACCATAAGTAATTCCATGACAGAAAGTGTTTATCTCTCTGATTCATTTTAATATGAATATAAATAGTTCAAAGGATAAATTCAGATCATGAAATTGGGAGAAACGAAGCTCTTCTTAAGGATCCCTTCAGTAACAAATTCAAAACTGACAAAATCCAAAGTCAAAGAATAAATAATCATGATTGTCCCCCAGTAAACATTTTGAAATATTCCAGAAGTTACTTATATGTGTATATTTAAATTCCTTTACCATTTCAGGTTGGATATAATAAAAATTTGATTTGTCATGCCTGATTAAATAGTTCAAGAAAATATTTTGTGATAGTCTACTTTCTAATTCAATTTCAATTTCAAACATGTTCTTCTTTCCATCCTCAAAAATATTATTCCAAATGCTTTTTACAAAGTGCAAAGTACAAGCTCCATCTTCATTAAAACAAAGAAAGGAATCCCAAATATATACACAAAATTGGAAAATAAATGAAAAAATAAATGAATAATTAAACATGACCAGAACAGGAATTGAAAATCTAGCTGCCTATAGAAAAGGACACTGACAAAAGCTGGTCAGTTTACTTACAGAAAACTAGAAAGACTCAGGGATCTGAGCCATGGAAGGCCTGAGGGAAAAATGGGGCAGGAAACATTAGGATTGTTTGAAAGCCTGTAGAGAGAAAACTAGATTTCTTCTCTCTTCTATCCATAGAAAATATGGTATTTATTCCCTTGCTAGCAATTCAAAATGTCTTTGAGGATCAGCAACATCAACATCTTTCAGAAGCTTATCAGAAATATAGACTCTCCAGTCCAACTTTAAACCTCATATATCTGAGCCTGCACTTTAAGATCCTCAGGTTTTTCCTATGCACATTAGGATGAGAAACACTATTGAGGAACTGAACTACAGGAGTATAGGATTTGGGGATGTCAAACAGAAGTGGGTAAAGATGAGACAATAAATGAGAATTTCCATATTAAATGGTACAACCCTCAGCTACCTTTCCCTGCCCGGGTCTAGAACACCAGCAGACTGATTTCCTGTCTTATCTTCAACTCCTGGTAAAAAATTCCAAGAAATCATTTCTAAAGAAATGGAAGCCCTAAAAGTAATGTTCTCTGTCAGGGATCAGCAAATTAGAGCTTTCAGGCCAAATTAAGTTTACTACTTTTTTAATAAATAAAGTTTTTTTGCAACACAACCACGCACATTCATTTACTATTGCCTGTGGCTTCATTCATTCACTTTAAGGGCAGAGTTGAGTACAGATCTTCCTCAATTTAGACTTCCCAATACACTCATCATAAACTGAAAATATCTTAAATTGAAAATGCATTTAATACACCTTACCTACCAAGTACCAGAGCTTAGCTTAGCCTACTTTAAATGTACTCAGAATAATTACATTAGCCTGCAGTTGGGCAAAATCATCTAATGGAAAGCCTATTCTATAATCAGGTTTTGAATATCTCATGTAATTTATTTAATACTTCACTTAATGTGAAAAATAATGGTTGTATGGGTACCGAATGATTGTCAGCATATTGACTGCTTATTGTCATGATCGTGTGATTAACTGGGACCTGTGACTCTCTGCCACTGCCGAGCATCACATAAGAGTATCCTACTGCATAGCACAGCTCCAAAAAAGAACAAAATTCAAAAGTTGAAGTATGGTTTCTCCTGAATGCATATCACTTTCACACAGTCACAAAGTCAAAAAATCTTTAAGTCAAGCTGTTGTAAGTTGGCAACAATCTGCAGTTGTGATGATTACTATAAAGCACCCATTAAACCTAAAATATTAATTTGTCCTTTACAGACAAAATTAGTCAATCCCTCATTTCATATACTGACATTTGAAGGTTCAAAGTTAAAAAAAAAAAAACATTGATTGATTACTTGATGATCCTAGAGAAAAAGCTATGATTTATCCATGCCCAACAATGCACATAACTTCCACTAGTGTTTCAGTGACTCATTCTAAAATGAATGGAAAGTCAAGAATACCAAACACACAAAAATTTATTTTTTTTCTTTCTTTCTTTTTTTAATATAAATTTACTTATTTTAATTGGAGGTTGATTACTTTACAGTATTATTGGTTTTGCCATACATCACCACATGGAAATATATACCAGATCAACAAGAAGAAAAGAAAAACACTCAGATGACACAAAGAATGGCAGGAACAGAAGAAATTTGATAGTAAGCTATAAATTATACTATCAGTGAGCTAAAAAATGATTATCTCAGTTATTAAAGGAAAAAATATTACATGCATCAAAATAATATTTATAGAGCAAGATAAAGTTCTCAGGTATTAAAAATATGGCAAATGATGTGTTTTGTTTTGTTTTTTATTCATGAGTGAAGAAAGGTTAGTTGATAAAGTCAAATATATCTCCCTGAATGTGTTAAGAGAGAAAGTGATGGCCAGGAAGAGAAGAATAGCAGGAAGACAGGAAGGGAGAGAGAAGAGAAAGAAAGAAAGAGAGAACAAGGGGAAAAGAGGGAAGGGGAGGAGCAGAAGAAAAGAGGATGAGAGAGAAAATAAAGAAACGAATGAAGGAACTATGGGATGACACAGAATGCCCAAAGAGAAATTAAAGAATTTCTAGAAATTCTAATGTTGTAATGTTGCCTGGAAAATCCCATGGACGGAGGAGCCTGGTAGTCTTCAGTCCATGGGGTCGCGAAGAGTCGGACACGACTGAGCGACTTCACTTTCACTTTTCACTTTCATGCATTGGAGAAGGAAGTGGCAACCCACTCCAGTGTTCTTGCATGGAGAATCCCAGGGACGGGGGAGCCTGGTGGGCTGCCGTCTATGGGGTCGCACAGAGTCGGACACGACTGAAGCAACTTAGCAGCAGCAGCAGCAATGTTGTAATCATTTCTCAATATACACATACATCAAATTTATCCTGCTGTACACCTTAAATTTAACAATGATATATGTCAATTATATCTTGATTAAGTTGGGAGGAGGAAGTAGTTCTTTAAAAAAAAAAAAGAAACAAGGAACTAGAAGAAAGTAAATTATTTTAAACAAAAAATACAAGATTTTCTTAAACAGAAGGAAATGAGTGTCCTTTGAATACTGCCTAGCAAAATGGATGTAAAAAGATCTGTATCAAGGTACATCCTTATAGAGTTTCAGAACAAGATAAAACAGATGATCCTAGAAGGATTAGGTCACACAAAGAGAATGAGAAAAAAACATTACGAAGATCAGAAGGCAGTGGAACACGACCTTCTTATTGCTAAGGCCAAATCATTTCTGACCTCAATGTGTGTATCAGTCCAAATTATTAGTCAAAGAATAGGGTAGAGAAAAAAGAAAACCCTATCTGACACTAAGGATATTAAAATTTTACTTCTCATGAATTCAGTATCATGAATTTACCAGAGAAGATACAGCAAGGAAAAGAACTACAGAAAATTAGAGATTCAAGGGGAGAGGAAAAGGGAGTTTCCAAAATAACATTTCAGCAGATCTTAGCAAGCAACTATAGCTGAAGAGAGTGGAATTATGTTAGATTTATGATTAATTTACCAAAGACAAATAAAACTGGAGTAGATATACTAACTGATAAGACTCACTCCTGGAAACTTGTAATAGAAGACATTTTACAGAGGACAGATGAACAGAGATGTCATAGACTAAAGAAAATTAAGCAAATGAGAGAAAAAAATAAACAAAAGGAAAAGAAAACTGGGTAATTCTCTAAAGCAGGAAAAGCATGATTCTTAGCTGAAAAGCAAAATGTTGTACAAGAACAGAAATGTAAACAAGGTATACTTCTTGTCTTGGTAGTTAATCTTTTTCATATTATACTATAGAAGGAGTAACTATGGATTTAACAGAAAAATTAAATATCACCATACATAGTTAAAGAAGCATAAAAGGGGGTCATAAGAGACATAAAATCTACAGTCGCTACAGGAGGAAGTCAACACATAATGTTCAAAAATGACAAAGCAAAGTAATGGAGTATTTAGTTGGTTAGATATATGAAAGTAAATGCGTTTTCCTGGTGGCTCAGACAGTAAAGAATCTGCCTGCAATGCAGGAGACCCGAGTTGGATCCCTGGGTCAGGAAGAGACACTCGAGAAAGGAATGGCTACCCACTCTAGTATTCTTGCCTGGAGAATTCCATGAACAGAGAAGCCTGGTGGGCTACAGAGTTGGACACAACTGAGTGACTAATTTACACACACATAGAGATAAATACCAGAAGTAATTACCAAAATACTGTAAGATAGTGTTGGGAAGGTGGCAAGTATGACCATTTTTCATAACATTTAACATTTTTTGACATTTTAAACTATGTGTGCTAAGTCACCTCAGTAATGTCCGACTCTGTGCAGCCCCATGGATGTAGTCTGCCAGACTCCTCTGTCCATGGGATTCTCCAAGCAAGAATACTGGAGTGGGTTGCCATGCTCTCTTTCAGGGGAATCTTCCCTTCCCAGGGATCAAACCCACATCTCCTTTGTCTCAATTCATTGGCAGGTGGGTTCTTTACCACTAGAGCCACCTGGAAAGCCCGCCCTTCAACTATGATTAGGTATTTATTTAATTTAAAATATTTTTTTAATATAAAGGTAAATGTAACACCCCTACAGGAAACTCACCTGTTGTTATATGAACAACTCTCCACAACTTATATTTTTTAAAAAGACTGCTCATCTCTTGAGAATTGTGATGACAGATAGAACGCTGGAAGCCTTTGAGAATTTGTGAAAATACAGACCAAAACAAAATTCAGAAAACTCTTTAATATGTTCCCTTTAATGAGCTCCTATGCTGTAACTAATTCTACCATTTGAGAGTCCCAGATTATCTTTACGCCAACATTTAGAATTTTTTTTATATATATATTGCAAAAGAAGTAGAGACTGATATGTTTAGATACCAATAACTCCCAGGTGTGTTGAAATCCATTTTCATTTTACATTGCTTCTAGGCCCCTTTAAATCATTTCTGTGACTCAGAATGCCTCCAAATTTGATCCGTGTGTTGTCCAAGTGCTGTCAGTAGCCTAGTGAAAGATTTTATATTTTTATTGCCAAATATGTCTCCAAAAGTTTTAATCCCCTTATCTCTCCATTACCTGTTTGTGAAGCAGGCTAATGCAATATTGGTGTCAGAGTGAGTCAATGAAGTAGCAATTCAAAATACGAGGAAGGAAACTTGTCAGCTGTTGGAGGCTTAGCAGAATATCTTAAACTACTTTTCCAAACTTTTAAGGATAGGGAGACTTAAACTTGTTGGCTGTCGGCCTGTTAGTTGGGTTTAAAAATAAAAACAACAAAACACTTGTGAACTGGTTTCTTGTAAGGGAATTTATTTACTGTGTCTAATTTGTTGGAAGTTAAAATTTACTTTTAAAGTAATTAGAAAAAGAAAAACTAGTAATTAAGGGAACTGAGATCCTAATCCCTGTTCTACTAATTATTCAATATATTCAACAAACTTTTAATGAACACCTCAAAGTCCTGCCCTGAGATATTACAGATGCGCTAAGTGGATGAAGAACAAGATCACTTCCTAAGAAGTAAGATCAAATTATCTGCACTATAAGTTTATAGGTTTTCCACTAAGTTTATAGGTTTTCCACAAAGTTTTAAACCTTGGATTATGAGGTATGTCAGATCTTTTAGAAACTCCCTTTCAGGGAAATGACTCATATTTAGAGGATGATTATGGCAGAGTATAGACTCTATTTCATCTCAAGCCTTGATTTGGACTTNCAAATTATCTGCACTATAAGTTTATAGGTTTTCCACTAAGTTTATAGGTTTTCCACAAAGTTTTAAACCTTGGATTATGAGGTATGTCAGATCTTTTAGAAACTCCCTTTCAGGGAAATGACTCATATTTAGAGGATGATTATGGCAGAGTATAGACTCTATTTCATCTCAAGCCTTGATTTGGACTTTTACAGATAACCACAGTGCCCTGAGAAATGCAGCGAAACAAAGAAATTAGTGTTCTTCAGGGTAAAAGCTAACCTTAGCAACCTGTCTTTTATAAAGTAAACATGTGAAATATTAACTCCTGTTTTGTTATTGCAAGAGGCAGAGGAGTTGATAAGTCAACAAAGTCTACTTTGAAAGACTTTCATGTTGAAAAGAAAGGGCTTTGTTTGCCTAGCCAACTCTCATAGGCACCTGCTCTACTGATCCCTTGACTAGTCCCTTCCTCTAGTCTCTGCGTCATTACATACCTCTTAAGGCATCTCTCTAAGTACTTCAAGTGGGAGTACTAAAATAGCAACAGAAATAAATAGGCTAAGAAAGCAGAAACTTTAAACTCTATGAGGTCAATTATCTAATATAGCTCTCTTTGTATCTATTAATAAACACATAGAGAACAAGGAAACAAGTCATCCATTAGCTCCTGGATATCCTTGAGACATTTTTATTTGAGTCTGTGAAATTTTCCTCAGTTGAGAAGCATTCTGAAAGCTATTAAGGCTTAAAAACTCTGACATTCATAATAAATAGAGATGGATGAATTTAGTTTCTTAATTACAGACATTTGAGTTAGGGAAATGGATAGCATCACAATGGTTACTGTTATTTTATTTAAGACAGAAATTACAGTGCACAAAAATTCAGTTCAGCTCTTCTCATATAATCTCTCCCCAATCCAGCTAAAAGCATTACTCTGTTTTGCATCCATTAGAGCAGCCATTAAGTGTTGAATGTTTCTTTTATGTGAAAAGAGTGTGCTTTTCTTTCAAATTTAAATCACTCAATATCTTTTGAATGTCTCTTGCATATGTATTGAATCCACAATAATTAATAATCATTCATTTAACCCTACCAGGATTTTCATTCCTAATAATCAAATATTCTTTTTTCTTTTAACTCTTCACATTTAGCTATCTTGGAGCCCATTTCACATTTTTTTCTGCCCACCAGTCCAAATGCAAGCACTCAATGGCATAACCATTGCAGGCAAAATGTGAATTTTACTTCTTCTCTCAAGGAAATTTATCTAGTCTCATTTCTCCTCAAGTTATTCTAGAGATTCTGCCCAATTCCAAACAAAACCCCAGGAGGGTTTTATGTAAAAACTGGCAAGGTGATTTTAAATTCATATGGAGATAAAAAGGATCTAGAATAGGCAAAACAATCTGCATAAAGAACAGAATTGAAAAACTAACACTACCTAATTTCAAAATCTAATATAATGCTACAATATGGTATCAACAGAAGAGAACAGAGAATCCAGATATGGACCCATACATGTATATGGATAATTACGTTTTACAAAGGCACAAAGGAAATTCAGCATAGCATAATGATGGTCTTTTCAAAGAGTTCTTACATTTGTTTAGTTCAGTTC
>SJYA01010908.1:0-13182 GCA_006410615.1 Neotragus moschatus
GGGAGCTCCCTACCACAGAGCCCATCAGCTAACCAGGTAGCCAGCCATCAGGAGCCCTCCAAGGGCAGATTGTAGGATGGAGTAACACCCAAACACTGTTGGGAAGAGAGATGACTACAGGAGAATGTGACTTATTTTAAAAGGAGGAGGAGAAAGAGAGAAAAGGGAAGCAGCAGCAGCACCGAGCAAAAAATAATAATGATAATTTATTTGAACACTTTGTTTTTATTCACTATATATACACATATATGAATGTATTTATTTATTTCCTGTTCTTTGAACTATAGTAGGTTCACGGTGTTATATCAGTTTCAGGTATGCACATAGCAATTCAATATTTTTACAGATGATACTTCACTTAAAGATATGATGGGGCTTTCCTGGTAGCTCAGCTGCTAAAGAATTAACCTGCAATGCAGGAGACCCCAGTTCAATTCCTGGGTCGGGAAGATCCACTGGAGAAGGGATAGGCTACCCACTCCAATATTCTTGGGCTTCCCTGGTGGCTCAGCTGGTAAAGAATCCACCTACAATGTGGGAGATCTGGGTTTGATCCTTGGATTGGAAAGATCCCCTGGGGAAGGGAAAGGCTACCCACTCCAGTATTCTGGCCTGGAGAAGTCCATGGATTGTATAGAACATGGGATTGTGAAGAGTTGGACATGACTGAGCAACTTTCACTTTCACTAAAGATGTGATAAAACCGTGATTATATTTCCTGTGCTGCACATGACATTTCTGTATCGTGTTTTTCTATATACCTAATTAGTTTGCACCTTTTAATCCCCTTCCCCTGTCTTGCCCTTCCTCCAATCCCTCTCTCACTGATAACCGCTAGTTTGTTCTATGTATCTGAGTCCATTTCTGGTTTGTTACATTCATTATTTTGTTTTATGTTTTAGATTTCAGTGAGTGAAAACTTTCAGTATTTGTCTTTTTCTGTCTGATTTACTCCACTGAGTGTATCATCCTCCAGGTCATCCGTGTTGTTGCAAACGACACATTTTCCTTCTCATTTATGGCTAATATTCCATCGTGTATATATATATATATACACCACAATGCCACATCTTCTTTATCCACTCATCTGTTGGTGGGCGTGTTGTTTTTGATTAATCAGTCAGTCACATCTGACTCTTGAGATCCCATGGATGGTAGCACACCCGGCTCCTCTGTCCGTGGGATTTCCCGGGCAAGAATACTGGACTGGGTTGCCTTTTCCTTCTCCAGGCAATCTTTCTGACCCGGGGATTGAATGCACGTCTCCTGCGTTAAAGGAGGATTCTTTACCACTGAGCCACCTGGAAAGCCCCGATGGACAGTTTGGTGCTTCTATATCTTGACTATTATAAACAGTGCAGTTTCACTGGGGTGCATATACCCTTTTGAATTCTTATTTTTGTTCTCTTTGGATATATATCCCGGAGTAGAATTGCTAGATCATATGGTAGCTATATTTTTAGTGTTTTGTAAAACCTCCATACTGTTTCTCATAGCAGCTGCCTCAATTTACATTCCCAACAGCAGTGTCTCTTCTCTCCACATCCCTGCCAACACTTATTATTTGTTGTCTTTTTGATGACAGCTGTTCTGACAGATGTGAGGTGATAGCTCATTGTGATGTAGATTTCCTTTCCCTGCTGATCAGTGATGCTAAACATTGTTTCATATCTTCTTTGGAAAAATGTCTATTCCAGTTTTCTGCCTACTTTTAGCTCAGTTTTTTTTTTTTTAATTACATTGACTCTTATGAGTTCTTTATATATTTTAGAAACTAACCCCTTTCAGACGTGTTTGACATTATTTTTTCCCATTCAGCAGGTTGTCTTTTCATTTGTGGGTGATTTCCCTTGCTGTGCTACGCAGGCTGCATGTATCCAGTGGCTTTGATGGGAGAGCTGGACACCAAGTGAACACAGGCTGTGTCTCCCCCGGAGTGTGCTGGCAGCTGCCACCTGGGTTTCTCCTGTGATCCTTGGCCATCATTGCTTTATCACAGAACAAGACCCAGCGGCCTCGAGCAGGCGCCCTGGGGAGCGGGGTTCCTCCCGGGTGTTAAGGCAGTTTCTGCATTGGTTTAGGATGTGGTGGTGGCCTCAGAGCTTGGGGCTGCCTTTCTGTGCCAGGTCACTTTCTCCCCGGTAGGTACACCTTGACTAGAGGCTACATGGAGGTGGAGGAGTTGATGCCGCATCACTGAGCTGCCCCCGCTCCTCCCAAGCGTGCGCCGTGATGCTTGCTCTGACAACGGCAGTCTCCCTCTTGGAGCTAGCTAGCCCCACTCCCTGCTGAGCGCAAGTGCCCAGCGGCTTCTGCCCTGGTCAGACACCGGGCCAGGCTCGGAGCCAGTTCCATTCCTTCCAAGTGCACACATTCCTGTTGGCAACAGCAGCCTCCACCTGGGAGGAGCGCTGGAGTAAAGGGCTGGAGCGAGAACCCAGGCAAGGGCTGGGGCGGGCACTGGGGTGGTCCTGGCAGGCCAGCCAGAGCCCCAGGCAGTTTGCAAGCCTCCTGCATTGCGACTGGGAGTAAGCAAGTCTGTGACTGGCTCTCTAAGAGCAGAGTGTTGGTTTCTTACAGCCCTCTGGAAAGCCCTGCTGGCTTTCAAACCAGCTAAGGGGACTCCCCTTCCAGTGTCAGACCTCAGAGCTGGGGTGCCTAGTATGGACCTTTGACCCATCACTCCCCAGGGAGGAGCCCTGGGCCTGTGACAGCCCCCTCTTCTGTATCCCTCACTGGAGGAACGGGTCTCCATCAGACTGCTTGCTTCTCTTCCCTTTCTACCAGACTCCATGTGGATCTCCCTCTCCAGCACTGGCTGTAGAAGAGCTGTTCTGCTAGTCGTCAGGTGATTCCAGGGAGCGCTGTTCTCCATGGAGCTGTAGTTTTGGATTTTTTAAATAGATATACTTATTTATTTTTGTCTGCCTTGGGTCTTAGCTACGGCCTGTGGGATGTTTCGTTGTGGCGTGCAGGCTCTTGTGGCAGTGTGTGCGCTTCTCTCTGCTTGTAGCATGCACGGTCTGCAGCTGCAGCACACAGGTTTAGTGGCCACGCAGCATGTGGCATCTTATTTCCCTGACCAGGGATCGATCCCTCATCCCCTGCATTTAAAGGCATACTCTTAACCACTGGACCACCAGGGAAGCCCCGTAGTTGTAATTTTGATGTGTCCATGGGGGCGGGCGAGGGGAGGGGAGGATGAGCCTAGTGTCTTTCTAGTCCGCAATCTTGATTTCTAAATTCTACTCTTTGTAAATTAAAATACAAGTCTAAAGACATGTACAAGTCTTAGACATGTGTCTAAGCTTGCTTTGAACTCAGAAGAACTCTATTCTTCTCAAGCTGGAAACTATGGTCCGCTGAGCCTCCCGGCCCATTACACAAATGAGGAAACAGAACCAGAGAGGGGGTTCACTGAGGTCATGGAGAAGGTGACGGCAAGCCAAAGCTGAGACCTGGGTCTCCCAGGCACCTTTCTGTGCCCTGATGCCTCCAGATCTGGAGGGAGGAGCCTGGTGTAATGGACTTAACTGTTAATTAGTTGAAAATTAGAGTGTTTATTGCTTTATTCAAGAAAGGATATGGTTCTTGAAGCTGTGAAACTTTGGGCCAGAAACATTAATGTGTAAACAGGAAGGCCTCAGGGGGGCCTCATTCTCTCTGGCTTATCAGTCTGTACATTTTTAAAATGAGAATTCCTGCCTCCGGAGCCTCGTGGGATGCTCAAGTGTTGGATGGAGTTGCTGGAGGAGACCTGCCTTGCTTGTCTCCCTCCTGCACCATTTCTCTGGAGTAGCCTCACGAGCCTAGATGGAAGCCTGAAAACTTGGCTTGTCAGTCATTTCAGAAGCTACCTCTCCTAAAGAAAGAAACATTTTGGGTCCTTAAATAATCTTTAAAAAGTCTCTAGACTTGTGTGCACACATCTGCAAACACACGTATTTCCTCTGATAACTGCGTCCCCATTTATTTCCCCTGCCCTCTTACCTACTTAACCTCATTGTTGTATGATAGCAGCTAGCCTGTACACAGCCCTGTGTCTCACAGAGTGCTTTACATCTGTTATATTGCATGGCCTTTGGAGATAGTCATCTTGGGTGTGGCCCCCAAGTGCTCACTAAAATATTACTACCTTCTGAAATCCTCAGACTCCTCATCTACTAAACCATGGTAGAAAATATAAAAGTTACACTGACCTCAGAAATTAGCTGTTAGGATTATATGATAACTTTATAATAATGACTAACATTTCTTGAGAATTTATACTGTGCTAAGTGATGGCACCCCACTCCAGTACTCTTGCCTGGAAAATCCCATGGATGGAGGAGCCTGGTGGGCTGCAGTCCATGGGGTCATGAAGAGTTGGACACAACTGAGAGACTTCACGTTCACTCTTCACTTTCATGCATTGGAGAAGGAATTGGCAACCCACTTCAGTGTTCTTGCCTGGAAAATCCCAGGGATAGGGGAGCCTGGTGGGCTGCCGTCTATGGGGTCACACAGAGTCAGACACGACTGAAGCAACTTAGCAGCAGCAGCAGCAAGCACCATGCTAAGAATTAAAGGGCTTGGGGTTACTTCTTTCATTTGAGTGGAGATCTCTAAAAATTCTCAGGAGAAGTGCTCAGCCCAGTGCTTGGCATGGAGTTATGCAACAGATAGATGTTAAGCTGCTCATATTCTCATTACCACCACCACTGATAACAATAACTACTAATTGTTATAAGAAAAATCTGAGGAAGGGGCTGATTTTCAAAAGAAGTAACTGATTTTGTTAAGTTGCTTACCAAGACCACATCTTCTGCAAAAGAATTGAGAGGGAGGTAGTGCAGGAGAAAGGGATAGAAGAAAGGAAATGGAGAGAAAACTTCCACTTCCAGAGAAAAAGTCATTAACACCAGCTAATTGGCAATGAATGAAACTTAGGAGTTCAGCATACCTTGGGTTTACTGTGGGTGGTTTCCATTGTGGGATCTTTCTCTGTAACCATGGCAGACGGCCTCCCTGAGCACCTGCTCACCAGCCCTGTTAGTAAATGTGACAAGAGAAGTTAATTTCATTTATGTCCTCGAATGGCATTGTTAAGCAGTCAGCTGTGCTGAATTTAACTCTCGTTTCCTTGCTAGGACATTTCCCTTGAAACGAAGTGCCCTGCTGAAGAGCTTCTTAGCCAAACACAAAATCATCTTTTGCCACATTAGATTCATAGGAGTCTGAGTTACTCTTTAGACAAATATTTACTAAACGTAAATTGTGTTCCAGATACTCTGCTGGGCATTAGCTATCAGGAGATATAGGACAAACCCTTGACGACCTCAGAGGCTATTTTAGACAAACATGGAGACCTGTGTACTGCTAACCAAGGAAGCTGAATGTTAATATGGGGCAGTAGGAGCCTCAGGTGGATTCTAAGTGGGAAATTATAGGAACCAGTAGCAGGGATCGCTCCTGAGATATGAGGAGCTTCTAGCAGTGATCCAGGCAAGAGAGGACAAGTGGGGAGACAGGAGAGGGACATCCAGAAGAACAAAGCTTGGTGAATTGCATTGGCCAGGAAGGAAGGAGAAATAGTAAAGGAAGTCTATAAGGAGAATCCCTCGCTCCTTCATTGTAGTCACTGAACAAATATTCACTACTTCACCTATTACGTGGCAGGCCGCATGCTGGAGGCTGAGAATAGAGCAGTAAAGCCCAACGATAAACACCAGCACAGGTAAGGGAGGGGCCAAGGAAGCCCAGAGGAAGGGTTCCTGCTCCTAAGAGGACACGACACCTAGGAGACATCTGAGGGTTGAGTGGAAGCAAGCTAGCTAAAAAGATAGAAAACAGAGTAGTGCAGACAGGGAACAAAGACCCAGGGCCAGGAACCTCCACGACGCTCCAGAGACCGGATGAAGCTCAGTGTGGAAAATATGGAGGAGGGTGGGAAGAGTGGGAAAGTGAGGATCAGAGGTGTGTCTGAAGGAAGGAGGGGAAGGAGAGAGTCACCTCTTTTCCCCACCCCACCTTCCCAGGGTCCCCAGAGAGGACCTGTCTGGAGATGGAGTGACCACAGGGGTCTCTTTGCCATCCTAGCTTCTTTTCCTTGTCTTCCCCGTTCCCAGGCACATGCTGTCTCTGTCACACGCACGCATGCACGCACACACACACACGCACACACACACAGCCCGTGCTTTCTTCCACTTCTAGGCCTCTGTATCTGCGCTCCTTGCCTGCAGTGCAGTTTCCCAGGAGCTCCAGGCCACTGTTCAACAAATATTGTGCCTCCTCTGAAAGCTTTCCAGATTGAACAGGCTGAATTCAGTGCTCTCTCCACTCTGCTCCTACAGCCAGGAACCCCAGGCTATCGTGATTCTGGCTTGTCCATTGGTCTGTCCCTCTGGACCCAGAATTCCTTGTGGGCAGAGCACATGTGCCCCAGATGTCTCTGTATCCAGCTCAACGCCTGGTATAGTTGATGCTTATAAAAATGCTTGTTGATAGAATGCATAAATCCATAACTCATGTTTCTAATAATAATAGAAAACACATTATTGTCCCATTTAAGTCTTGACTATGCCGGGGTCACAGGCAGTGCCAGCTTAGGATATGCTATTGAACTACCCTGGACTTATACAAGGATAGACCAAACAATAATGGATGTTTACCGCATGCCACACAGACTTCGAAGTGCTTTATACTTATGAATTCATCTAATTTTCACAAGAACTCCATATGCCCTTGACAAACGAGGAAGGCAGAGCACAGAGATGCAAAGAAAGTTTTCCAGGGCCACACTGGTAAATGGTGGAGCAAGTAAAAGGTGGAGGTAGGATCCAAACCCCAGCAGTTTGTCTTCAGATTGGTGCAGCCTTATCAAAACAACTTCACATCTGTCATCTGTCCCAATTCATTTATCAGGAAACAACAATATGTACCCCTTTGTTAGAGATGGAGAAACCAAGGGTCAGAGAAATCAAGTTGTTAGTTGTGGTGTCCAAAGGAGAAGTAGCTGAGATAACATTCCCATCCGGCCACTGTCTGCACCATGCTTGGTTTCTGAATATGCCTGAAGAAAGTACAACTCCCCCTGAGCTCTGTGCCCTGGGCCCTATCCCACACACCATCTCAGGAAGCTCTTCTGGAGGGGAGGATAGGAAATCTAATGCTTGTTTGGGCTTCCCAGCTGGCTCAGTGGTAGAGAACCTGCCTGCCAATGCAGGAGACACAGGAGACACAGATTCAGTCTCTGGACTGGGAAGATCCTCTGGAGAGGGGAATGGCAATTCTCTCCAGTATTCTTGCCTGGAAAGTTCCGTGGACAGAGGAGCTAGGTGGGCTGTAGTCCATGGGGGTCACAAAATGTTGAACACAACTGAGGGACTCAGCATGAACGCTTCTTCCATATATAACCTGGAGGCAGAACTAGACGCTCTAGTTTCCTTCTTTGGATTGCAGCGTGATTCCCTGTTGCTTTCCAAAGGTGGAAGGGGGTAGCATGCAATGGCACCCCACTCCAGTACTCTTGCCTGGAAAATCCCATGAACGGAGGAGCCTGGGGGGCTGCAGTCCACGGAGTGGCGAAGAGTCAGACACAACTGAGCGACTTTACTTTCACTTCTCACTTTCATGCATTGGAGAAGGAACTGGCAACCCACTCCAGTGTTCTTGGCTGGAGAATCCCAGGGACAGGGGAGTCTGGTGGGCTGCCGTCCATGGGGTCGCACAGAGTTGGACACGACGGAAGCAACTTAGCAGCAGCAGCAGCAGCATGCTCCAAGACATTGGTTCCCCCTCAGACATGTACCCCTGCCCCAGCATAGAAGAGAAGGAAGGAGCCATTAGAAGCTGAGAATTGCTTTATTTCTACTGGCAAATATGATAGCTCGATTATCTCTTTGAGCTCGCCATTTTGTCTCTAGTGCATATTTCTGTTTCTTGAGGATGATTTCTGTCTTGAGTGACCAGAGCATTGCATTGTGAGCAACACCATTGATCTCAGAGCCCTGCATGTCAACAGAGCTCTTGTTCCTTATGAGCACAGCAGTCTTGCTTCTCTTCCTTTCCTTTAGCTTCCACTGGAACTCAACCAAAGAGAGGCAGGGTCAAGCTCTTTCAAATGTAATCACTGGAAAGAAGTACTCTTATCTCAGTGTCTTTAAATGTTAACAGACATATAGTTTTAGCACAGAGGAAACTTTGGATTGAAGTGCTGAAAACGAAAGCCGGGGAAAGGTACCCAAACGTATCCTTCATTCCTGTATGTGACTTGGATACAAACACTGGTTTCAGGTTGAAACTTGGAGGCAGAGAAATATTTTAACAAAAGTAATTTGAAGCAATAAAGAAGGCAGTTTGCCATTTTTATATAAGCAATAGAAGTTTGAAAAAGGCAACTAAGGAAAAAAAACCAAAACATTATTAGTTTGGGGATTGTTATTGTACCCTCATAACTAAAAGAATAAAAAGCTCCACTTTTTTTTCAAGGGCGAAATCTCCCAGACAGTTCTAAGCATGGACGGCCACAAATAAAGCCAACCGAAAAGATGTTAAGATGCATAAGTCATGATTTTCATGTCTGGGGCATGGAGTTAATAGTAAATAATGAAAGCAAAGTGTGTCCATATATGTTTTAAAAGCAGGATGTATTGAGCATTTATAATACACTAGGAGCTAAAGGACAAGATGAAAAATAAAGAGAAAAAGGAAGATATCTTTTCACTGTCAAAAGAGGCTAAAAGCCATAAACAATATAAGGTGCCAAAGTGAAAACGAGCAGTTCTAAGTGTGGGGGTGGGTGGGGTGGAAAGAGTGCCCATTTTAGAATCAGAGAGATGCGGGCTAAGTCTCCAGACGCCGTCCTGTGTGATGGGGACGAACGATGTTGGGCCTCTGAGCTTCAGGTGCCACACCTGCAAAAGGGGATCAATGTGCCTCGCAGGGCCACGAAAAATGAATCCTGCGTGAGACAGACGGAGCACCTTTTCCTTTGTTTGGCCCACTGTAGGTATCCAGGAACTGGTTTCCCAACCCTCTGCTCCCCTGGGATGTGAGTGTGGGGCTAGCTGCGGCGATGTTCAGATAGCAGCCTTCTCCTCCTTGCCATGATGGAACATGAAACAAACAAGAGAAAAACCAGTTTCCAGGGGGGGCATGACTCTGTGTCCAAGGCACGGTCCCCACAGCAGGTTAATTTCTTCAGAGCAGCTGAGTTGGGTTGGGGCCTGTGTTTACCAAAAGGCCTAACAAACAAGGTTCATACCTGATATTGTATGAAGCTACCCCCAAATGCCACATTTAATAGGGGCCAATGAAATACTGGTATTCTTGGTTGGGTTTAATACTGCTTTCTAAGCTTTGTATAACACAATACACAGGACACTACTTTTACTATTCTTATCGAATATGATTTTGTTTACTGAGTGGATTCTTGAAGAGAAGAATAACTCCTCCTCTTTCGGGGAGTTATAATAGGAAGGGCTGCATGAGAGGCCATAAAGAAACGTCTGGAGTTTTCCCCAGAGACAGCCTGCATCTGAATTCAGGAGTGAGAGTTCACCCAGGACTGGAGAGGAGGATACAGTGCTGCGGAGGAATCTCCGAAGCTCAGAGGACACGTAGGTACCAACGCACGCCAGCGATCTGCAGGAGTCTGCAGCCTCATGCAATTTTCCTGCTGGGATGGCCTGAAATGATGACTGGCAGGAGGGTAATCGAAAAAGAACACTGAAGGTGATTTGCCATGAGGATCGCCACTGGGGGAGCCCCAGGGGAGCTCCTGTAACTGCAGCGGTTGGTGTGGTGCCACGTGAGTGCTTTATATCATTCACTGTGTACATGTCAGGCACATACTCAGTGTCCTGTGAAGCAGGCAGAGGAGAAAACTCGAAGAGAGGAAGTAGAAGAGCCAAGCGTCAAAAGCCAGTTTGACAGACATGGAGTGTGGATCTCTGCCCTGGCCCTATCCGTACACATGAACTTGCTAAGCCTCAATTTCCTCCTTTACAAAAAGAGGATATAGGTCATCACACTGCAGTCCTGATGCAAACATTCCAGATGGTCACCATCACGTCTAGAACAATCCTTGGTTTGGAATCACAGTAGATGGTCTACAAAGGTGCATAGTAGGTCCTAAACTAAAATGACGGATGGGTGGATGAATGGATGGATGGATGGATGGATGGATGGATGGATAGTCAGCTACAATACCGTAAACTTGGTAAAATACAAAAGATGGCAACTGAACATTCAACAAAGGGTCTTTCCATTTTCATTTTACCTTTAAAGGGGCCCTGACAGAGGTATAAGATATATATGATTAGTCCCACTTGAAATATGAATCAACCTGAAGCTGGATTTCAAATAATCTTCCCCAAGCTCATTCAGCTAATTTGATTATCCAACTACTACTAACTGAGCAGCTACTCTGTGCCAGGTACTGTTCTAACCCCTGAGGATACAGTATGAGAACAGATCAAGGAAAAAAAAAAAACCTCCCCACATGGAGCTTACATTCTCCTCGGAGTAGGTGGAGATAGACCACAGGCCGAACAATTAGTGTACACACTTTGTACCTTGAAGAGCTCGGACAAGGGCAGTCATGAAAATCCCTGACACTGCAAGATCACCTTGACGGCCCTGGAATCCAGGACTCTGCATCTCTACCACCCGCAGATGCCCGAGTAACGGGGTCAAATACCCACAGCCTCAGCAACCGCTTTCCGAACTCAATTTCATTTCTCTTAAAATTGCACATTTAACTGTGGCCTGCACGTGGCAGGGGTGATGCCAAAGTGCAGAGGTCCCTCGCTCTGTTAAAGCCTGATCCCTGAGAAGAGCTGACCTCAGGGCCTTCCGACCGCTGGGGAAATTGAGGTCACTCTTTGCTCTGCTGCGTCATATTAGTTGTGCTGTGGTTTTATAGCTTCAAGGAAGTGAAGCAGATAGAGTCCCTGACCTTGGGTGTTGACAAGCTAAAGAATAAAAAATATGCCCCAGGCTGCATGTGGTATCTAGCAAATATCACAGCATGGCTAAAGGCCTGATGCTGGCCAACACTGAAAAGCAGAGCCAGTATGTCAGCACTGAAGTTGTGATGATGCCTGCTGTGTGAAGCGCTTAGTCTACACCCAGGCCTGTAATGCACGCCACGGAGGAGACGTGACCTGAAGCATCTGTAAACCAAAGACAGATACAACATCCTTACCTCCTAATTATCTCTTAATATCAATAACCTCAGACATGTAGAAATACCACTCTAATTGCAGAAAGTGAAGAGGAACTAAAGAGCCTCTTGATGAGGGTGAGAGAGGAGAGTGAAAAAACTGGCTTAAAACTCAACATTAAAAAAACTAAGATCATGGCATCCAGTCTCATCACGTCACGGCAAATGGGGGAAAAGTGGAAACAATAACAGATTTTACTTTATTGGCCTACAAAATCATTGTGGATGACTATGGTGACTGCAACCATGAAATTAAAAGATGCTTGCTTCTTGAAAAAAAGGTCATGACAAACCTAGACTGTGTGTTAAAAAGCGGAGACATCATTTTGTTGATAAAGGTCCATCTAGTCAAAGCTATGGTTTTTCCAGTAGTCATGTATGGATGTGAGAGTTGGACCATCAAGAAGGCTGAATGCTTTTGAATATCAAAAGAATTGATGCTTTTGAACTGCAGTGCTGGGGAGGACTCTTGAGAGTCCCTTGAACTGCAAGAAGATCAAACCAGTCAGTCCTAAAGGAAATCAACCCTGAATATTCATTGGAAGGACTGATGCTGAACCTAAAGCTCCAATACTTTGGCCACCTGATACAAAGTGTCGATTCATTGGAAGAGACCCCGATGCTGGGAAATTTTGAGCACAGAAGGAGAAGGGGCTGACAGAGGATGAGATGATTGGATGGCATCATCAACTCAGTGGACATGAGTTTGAGAAAACTCCAGGAGATAGTGAAGGACAAGAAAGCCTGGTGTGCTTCAGCCCATAGGGTGACAAAGAGTCGGACCTGACTGAGCAACTGAACACCAACTACTCTTCAGCTGACCAGCGTATCCTCATCCATTCTCTCATCCGAAATGCTACCTCCTAACATTTGGTGTTACCTCCCTAAATTCTAAGGCTAGGTTGGTGGTTCTTCCCAAGTACTTTCATATAACTTGGCCTTCCTGATCAGTAAACATTATCTGAATAAGTAATTGAATCTATGTATGAAAATGAATCAGACCGTCTCCCAAAGACTCAGTGGCAAAGTAGGATCCTAGAACACCTGTCACTCATCTTTCTCCTATTCACTGCAGACTTAGATCTGCCCAAGATGTGATGTGCTCCCTCACACCTGGGGGTTGTTGAATGGTGCCTTTGCCCTGAGCACTGTGCAGCCCATGGGCTTTTCCCTCCCAGGAGTTTATTCCCATCTTGGGTTTGTATCTAATCTATATGTTTCAGTCAGTAGAGCTGGACCTCTGCAGATAATTCCTTGTCCTTTCTGCTCCAACTCACAACTAGGGCTTCTATGTGAATTTTGCTCCCTGGGAGAATATTTTGACTCTTGCTGATGAGTTATAAAAAGCACAAGGCTCTCTGTTATTTTCCTGGTAGGGGCATCAGGGTAGAAGTCTAAGCAGTCCTCTGCTACTGGAAATAGACTTGCAAGATCATAAAGTAGTCGTGGTAGAAAGCCCCTGAAGATTATCCAAGTCCATGCCCTTTTATTTTATTTATTTATTTTATTTATTATTTTCTTCCTTCTTTTCCTCTCTCACTCCATCCTTCTATTTTTCCCTTCCTTCCTACACCACCTATTGTGGATCAGGTAGTTCTCTCAGAATTGGGAATTTAATCAGGCAGAAAACATCAGCAAGCTTACAGTGCACCCAGGCCTTTCACCAAGTAGCCAGACCATAATGACACTGTGTGCTGGGTGAGGAGCTGTTGGTTTATTCAGTTGTTTAGCTGTTTCAGGACATGCAACACAGACATAGAAGTCATGGGCCCCCATTGTTGTGAAGCAATTGTGTTCTACTGAGTGATTTGTCCTCATTTGGAACGTCAGTTAAGACTAAGAAAATCAAAATGTATGTTCAGCAAAGTTAATATGAGAGAAGTTAATATGCCACATTGCTTGATAGTTTGGCCCTGGGTCCAGCAAGCAGTAGATATTAAATAAATAACTGAGACAATCTCACCTTGTTTCCGACA
>SJYA01010909.1:0-13201 GCA_006410615.1 Neotragus moschatus
GGCCTGGTGTGCTGTGATTCATGGGGTCGCAAAGAGTTGGACACGACTGAGCTACTGAACTGAACTGAAACTTTGCAGCTTGGGCTTTCAAACACAATAGTAGCTTCCTCCAGTGGAGTTTAGGTTTGTGGAATCTGAGTTTATTCAGCAAGCTCTATGCATTCTTCAGAGGACTAAGGCTTTATCTTCATTGCTGATCAAGAAAAAATGAAACCAAACCTGAAGAGGAGTATCCCTGTCCTGGAAGAAAGACATGGACATCCTGGCTATCTGTTTTCCCTTGGGCATAAACAGTAGGCTGCACTAATATGGAGCCTCTGGTCATTTAGCAAAAGAATGCACCAGGCAATGTCTTGACCATGTCAAAGAGATAACTCACACAGAAAGAAAGTTGTGGACATTTCTCTGTTCCATTTGACTTTACCTCCCCTGTAACTTGTGTTCCTAGTTGACACAATCTAGTTTGTATACAGCAATCACACCCTGATCAGTCAGAGCAGTTGAACCACAACAGTGGTGGGGAGGATGGGGGGGCTGCTGGAACCTTGTGTGTTGCTTGTTGCCATGGGATCCAGTTTCTGCTCTGAGCACTGAGCACAAAGTTGCTGTAGGTCCACCCCAATGACAGCTGGAAAAACAGCCGCTTGTAGAAGGGCAGAGAAAGAGATGGTTGAATGGCGTCACCGACTCGATGGACATGAGTTTGAGTAGGCTCCAGGAATTGGTGATGGACAGGGAGGCCTGGCATGCTGCGGTCCATGGGGTCGCAGAGTTGGACATGACTGAGAGACTGAACTGATTGACCAACTGTAGAAGGGCATAGTGAAAACTGGAGCTCCTGAGAATGGACAGCTGGACTCTGAGAGGCAAAATGAAACTTGTAGATGTCTCGTGCTGTCTCCGTTAACCCCATGGATGGACACGCTCTCAGCTACAGAGTTGCGGGTGTGTCTGCTCCAGCTTTGGACAAGCTGGAGACCTCATGACCTGTGAGGTCTGTCTTACTGATTTTTCCTTTTGTCTCAGACTGCAGTGTGGCTTATTCCCACACTGTGATTCCTCCAGTCTATTCAACCTTGTGATAATTTGTTCACTATGTGTTTTACTGGATTTGTTTAAAAAATCACAAGATTACATTATCTGTCTTGATTATTGAGGATTTTTTTTTGAAGCCCTTTAAACTGTGTGCCCCAAGACCAGAGCCTCACTCACTTTACCCAAGCTCCTCCCTGCTGGTGGAAACCAGAGCGCTGCCGTACACCACCAGGTGAGCCATCAGAGACAGTGTGTACAAGCTGCTGTCATGCCTGGAGCCCCACGAGGACTCCAGAGCATAAAAAGATAAAGCTGTTACTTCCCTTCTGCCTTCCAAATCTCTTGTGAAATGTTCCCTGTGTCCAGCACTAACCCACGACCATACAGGGACAGGAATCTGGGAAATGCACTTTTAGCTTAGCTTAGTTGACACAGGGCAAAGGCACTGGACCATTCCAACATGTTGGGTGATTTCATTCTTTGTGAAGGGTGTTGATGAGTGCCTTTAGGTTCCGAAAGCTTCTCTAGAAGTGCAGTCATAGGGTTCTCAGAGGTTTTATGTGTCCTATCCTAACGCAGCTACTGCCTTTGGAACCTGTGGTGACTAACACTCTTATGGCTAAAAACCAAGAAAGATGATGTAGCCACATGACCAAAGTAACAGTGACCCCAAACTAAAGACAGACAGACAGCTTTGAGAGGCTTGTATCGTCCAAGTGATCAGGCAACGTAGCTTCTTTGCAAGCATTCTTGGCTCATGTCCAGATGCTGTCAGATTCTATCTAGATGGCCGGTTCTGTCTGATGCCCATGCATGTCAAGTCTCATTAAATAGCTCAAGGTTCTAATGAGCGAAAGCCTTCTGGGGAGAATGGTCAGTTCTCCTGGAACCACACTCCATGGCAGGGTCCCGTGGGCAGGGGACACGAGATGTGGGGTAGAATACCTGATAGGAAATCCTCCGCCAAAGTGGAGAAGCGTTGAGGAAATGCAACATGCTGGACTTTACGCCCTGGATGCAGCTCAGGACGAAGCATTTTGTATTGCATCCTACTCTGCTGAGTGGTCCCAATGCTGCCATGACTGTGTTTTCTGAACCTACAAGTTGGCTGTGAGCCCCCCCGTGGCTCGTGTTCCCCACACACAGCCGTCAACATTATTCCCATACTGGCTTCTGGTGGAGCGGTTTTCATGGATTGTGCCTCATTCTGGGGGAGGGAAAAACCAGCCACAGGGTATAACGTGTCCTCCTCCACTGGTTTCTTCCCCAGTGAGATGTGGATCCATTTTTCCATTAGGAGACAAATGACAGCTAAGTTTAGATTCCGTTTCTTTTCTCTAACCTGTGACAAGAAGAGCTTGAAAGACATGATATTCTATTGATGTTCTGTTTAGCGGGAGGAAGGAGATAACTTACAGAAAAAAAAAAGAAAATAAAAGAAAGAATGACTTTTACACTTTTATCTCAGTGGGAAATTCATGCTGAGTTCCGATACATTAAGTGGTCCCCAGACAGAAATTTGAAAATACTTTCAGCTGTTGAATTTCAAGCAGCTGTACCGAGAAAGCAAATGCATGTCAGCCATTCACCAGGACGGCAGCTGATGCTCTGACAGAGGCCAGGCAGCCCTGAGCAGTGTGTCAGAGGGGTGGCACCAGTGACCCTTTCAGTTTCTGGATGGACTTCCCAATGGATTCACTGGGAGACTGCTTGTGTGCCCATGTGTGTCTTTTAATACCTGTAGTGACTTGCTATTCAAACCCCACAAGGCATGGGAGTTTGAGGTTGGCATATACACACTGGTGAAGCAAAAGTCACTCAGTTGCGTCCAGCTCTTTGCAACCCCATGGACTGTAGCCCACCAGGCTCCTGTGTCCATGGAATCCTCAGGCAAGAATCCTGGAGAGGGTTGCCATTTCCTTCTCCAGGGTAAATTCCTGACCCAGGGATCGAACCTGGTCTCTTGCATGATAGGCAGCTTGTTTACCATAGGAGCCACCAGGGAAGCCCATTTAAGCTGCTGGTGGTGGTTTCGTTGCTAAGTCATGTCTGCCTCTTTTGCAACCTCATGAACTGTAGCCCACCAGGCTTCTCTGTCCATGGGATTTCCAAGGCAAGGATATTGGAGTGGGCTGCCATTTCCTTCTCCAGGGGATTCTTTCCAGCCCAGGCACATACACACTACTATATATAAAATAAATAACCAACAAGGACCTACTATATAGCACAGGGAACTCTGCTCAAGTTCTGTAATAACCAAAACGGGAAAAGACTTTGAAGAAGAATAGATAACACATTATGTATGAATGAACCACTCTGCTGTACACCTGAAACTAACACAACATTGTTAATCAATTTTATTCCAATATAAAATAAAAACTAAAAAACCCCACAAAAGTACAAAGAATTGAAAAGGCGAAAGAGGTGTATTTTGCATATATATTGGATTTTCTTCACAAGGGTAATATTAAGATTTTCCAGTAAGTTGAAACTATTTCTAAAATCTCTTCTATATCAGGAAAGTATCAGTAAAGAGGAGAGGGAAGCAGTCAATTTACAGTAGGGAACAGTTTGGGGAGGAAACCCAACTGCTTTCAACAAAAANATTTTCTTCACAAGGGTAATATTAAGATTTTCCAGTAAGTTGAAACTATTTCTAAAATCTCTTCTATATCAGGAAAGTATCAGTAAAGAGGAGAGGGAAGCAGTCAATTTACAGTAGGGAACAGTTTGGGGAGGAAACCCAACTGCTTTCAACAAAAATAAGAATGTGCTTCAGAGTCCCTCCCTTCTTGAACAGTGGGTTTCAAGAGAGGCTAGTTATGAAAACATAAAGAAACCTCTGTGTTCAATACTCACTTCAGGTGGAGTTTCACATCGGAGTAAATTTATTAGAGTCGGGCATTCGTGAACTGTGGTTTCATATTCCTGTCTGAGGAGCTGAGCAGAACGTTGGAGGAAGGATATTAAATGTGTGTTTCTGAAAGTCCCTATTCCTTGTGGCACGTGTGGACACATTTGGGAGTAATCTGCAGCCTGAAGACTGGTGGCATCTTTGTTCTTTTCTTTACCCGATAAACACTCTGGGACTGAACACGTGTGGATGCTCAGCCTGCCACGTCTCAGGACAGGGAATGTTCTTTATGGTCTCTGCAGCTCCGCAACCTCCCTCTGTGCTCCTCTCGCCTCCTCCTCCTGAGGTTTCTTCTGCAGCGGTTGTCACCATCTCTCCCAGTCCCTCCCGGGAAGTTGGATCCATGACTTTTAAAATTAAGAAAGGTTGTTATACTGTTATGATTTGCATTTTAGGTTAGCATGTCTCATCTGCTTTCCATGAAAGATACTTCTGCAAAGCGAATTTGGCCAGGTTTTATCCAATAATATTTTACAAAACCCACCAGGAAAGGCAGTGCTCATTATGCATGGAATGGGACAAAGACTGTGCTGGGATGTGATGGATTTCATTTAGGACTAGCTGGAATGTTCCACATGGCTCCAGGGAAGGCTGGATTTCCTAGCCAAATGTGTAAGAGAACAGCTATGGGCTTCAGCAGTTATAAGTCCGAAAAGGAGATGGACAGATCTGGAGCTTTCCTTGCAGCGATAGTGGTGGGGGTTTAGTTGCTAAGTCGTGTCCAACTCTTGTGACCCCATGGTCTGCAGCCCGCCAGGCTCCTCTGTCCATGGAATTTTCCATGACAAGGATACTTGAACGGGTTACCATTTCCTCTTCAGTTTAACAATAATATAAAGATGCAAATGCAGGAATAATCTCATTACTCTAAACTATACCTTGCCGTTGCTTCTCAACTCAGCAACGCCAGTGGCTCACCCTTTCAGGACCTTGAATGCATATTTGAGACCCTTGCACACCTTTGGGTTGTCACCCTTCCCCCTACTCTCCTCAGAGGTGTGCTTTCTCCAGAGGTAGCTGGCTGCAGGACTCCCAGGTCCTTTCTCACTAGTGTCTGCTCTTCCCTGGAAGCTCAATCCTTGTAGATGCAGTTGCTTTCTCTACAGGGCCCAGCAGACAGCTGAAGGTGGGGTAAGGAGCATTTCTTTTTTTAACTTTTATGATTTCTGTTTTACTTTGTAATTGGATTGTAATTGCTTTACAATGTTGTGTTAGTTTCTGTTGCAAGCTGGCAGCATGGGGGCTGAATTCAGGTGACAGTCTTAGTCAGGGTGCCTGGCACAGAATTGCAAACATACTAATATCTGAACTTGAACGCCTGTCATTAGGATATCCCCTTTTCGAGTCACCATGTCTTCACTGCTCCTCATTGGCTCCTGCCCCTGCCTCTTGATTTGATGTGCCTGACTCTTAAAGTCATCTGAATTTTGTAATCAAATGGAGAAGGGAAAAGGTGCCTCAGTTCAGTTCAGTCGCTCAGTTGTGTCTGACTTTTTGCGACCCCATGAATCGCAGCACACCAGGCCTCCCTGTCCATCACCACCTCCCAGAGTTCACTCAGACTCAAGTCCATCAAGTCAGCGATGCCATCCAGCCATCTCATCCTCGGTGTCCCCTTTTCTTCCTGCCCCCAATCCCTCCCAGCATCAGTCTTTTCCAATGAATCAACTCTTCGCATGAGGTGGCCAAAATACTGGAGTTTCAGCTTCAGCATCATACCTTCCAAAGAACACCCAGGACTGATCTCCTTTAGGATGGACTGGTTGGATCTCCTTGCAGTCCAAGGGGCTCTCAAGAGTCTTCTCCAATACCACGGTTCAAAAGCATCAATTCTTCAGCGCTCAGCCTTCTTCACAGTCCAACTCTCACATCCATACATGACCACTGGAAAAACCATAGCCTCGACTAGATGGACCTTTGTTGGCAAAGTAGTGTCTCTGCTTTACTGCTGCCTAAATTTCNACATGACCACTGGAAAAACCATAGCCTCGACTAGATGGACCTTTGTTGGCAAAGTAGTGTCTCTGCTTTACTGCTGCCTAAATTTCCAAATGTGTCACCCTCCATGAAATCTGTGAAAGCATTACTGCACATAGTAGGTCTCCTTGCCTTTTGGACTTCACAACATCAGAGAAGAGCCACTTTCCCCTTAATAGTGCTTCCCTTAGCACAGGAGATGTTTCACAATCATTACTGTACAGATGACAACAAACTCAGGTCTGGAGCACAAGGTTCTTCTGCTTGAAACTGACTGATTTGTCTAGAAGATGGGAAGTTGATGAAATCATGTCAAATGTAAGATCAATGCATGACCTTTAGAAATCCTACCCCTTGACTTGTGCTTAGCTGCTCAGTCATGTCTGATTCTTTGTGACCCCATGGACTGTAGCCCCCCTGGCTCCTCTGTCCATGGGGATTCTCCAGGCAAGAATACTGGAGTGGGTAGTCTCTCTCTTCTCCAGGGGATCTTCCCAACCCAGGAATTGAATGAGGATCTCCTGTACTGTAGGCAGATTCTTTACCGGCTGAGCCACCAGAGACTTAGCAGTGGAAGGAAAGAAGTTGAGGGAGAGTGGAGACAGCAGCTATTCCCAGATCTTGACTCCAAGTCTGGGAATTTCACTTCTGTGTCAAGGAAGTCCTCTATGTTGAGCCATGTGCTGTGGCTTTTCATGTGCCATGTTGGTCCTCTGAATGCCATTTTTGGAAAAATTTCCATTGGGTCTTCTGTCCATTTTTTAATTGGATGGTTTGTTTTTTGATGTTGAACTGTAGGGAGTGCTTATGTATTTTGACTATTAAACCCTTATTGATCATATTTGCAAATACTTTCTCCCATTCTGTAATTTCATTTTGTTGATGGTTCCATTTATTCATTTTTGCTTTTATTTCTTTTGCCTTAAGAGATTAAAAAAAATTGCTATGATGAGATATTGCCTCACATTTGTCAAAATGGTTAACATCAAAAAGACCACAAGTGACAAATGTTACCAAGGATGTGAAGGAACGTTGGTGGAAATGTAGTTTTGTGTACGACCTATGTGGAAAACGGTATGGAGATTCCTCAAAAACTAAAAGTAGAACTAACATATGATCCAGTAATTCCACTCATGGGTACATATTTGAAGAAAACAAAAACTCTGATTAGAAAAAACACATGCACTCCAATGTTCACAGCAATGTTATTTCCAGTTGCCAAAATATGAAAGCAACCCACATTCACTAACAGGTGAATGGATATATATACATCTCCACACACACACACACATTGGAATATTACTCAATCATAAACAAGAAAACAAATCCTGAAATTTGCAAAGACCTAGAAAATATTATGCTAGTGAAATAAGTCAGACAGGAAAAACAAATACTCTATGCTGTCACTTATGTGCGGAACCTAAAAAATTTTTAAAAATTAATGTATATAACAACACAAAAACAGACTCACAGATACAGAGAGCAGCCTAAGGAGTGCAAGATAGGGGTATGGAATTAAGAAATACAGAGTACTGTGTATAAAATAGATAACTTCAACAATAAATTGAACTGAAAGTTGCTCTGTCAAGTCCGACTCTTTGTGACCCCATGGACTATAGCCCACCAGGTTCCTCTGTCCATGGAATTTTCCAGCCAAGAATAGTGGAGTGGGTTGCCACTTCCAATCCAGGGATCGAACCCAAGTCACCCGCATTGCAGGGATTCTTTTCCATCTGAGCCACCAGGAATATTGTCCAGCACAGCAAACCGTAGCCTCTTTTGGGTAATAAAGCCCACTTTGGGGGCTTCCCTTGTGGCTCAGCTGCTAAAGAATCTGCCTGCAATGCGGGAGACCCTGGATCAATTCCTGGGTCAGGAAGATCCTCTGGAGAAGAGAAAGGCTACCCACTCCAGTATTATAGCTAGAAAATTCCATGGACTGTATAGTCCATGGGGTCACAAAGAGTGGGACACAACTGAATGACTTTCACTTTCACTCTTGGTAGTAACTTTAAATGGCATATAATCTATAAAATTATTGAATCACTATGTTGTAAACCTGAAAGTAATATAATATTGTAAATTAAAATATATGCTTCAATTAAACAAAGAGAATTTTCTAGTGTGAGTTCGTGGAAAAATCCAGCTAAACTTTGGACCAAAAAGGAAAATAATTAAAAAAAAAAATTGTACTGTTGTTATGTCTTGCAGCTTGAAGAAGGTAGCAGAGATGAGATCTCAGTAGGAATTTGAGATTCCACTCTGACCTTGAGGTTCTCACCCAGAGTCTGAAATGGGACCCCAGAGTTTCCCCATGAGAGATGGAAGCTAGGGAGTCAGCAAAGAGAAATAAGTCTAGACATTTTAGACTTTTATCTAGGCTTCTAGATCTTGCAAATTTGTTTAAAGACAACCCCAGTGATAGTTTTTCCTGATCAGCCTTACGTTGCCAACATCTTATTTTGCCATATAAAATATTGAAATCAAAGCAAAATAAAACCAGTACTTACTATCTACTAGTATAGTGATAGTATCTAAATATTAGCTAATACTAGTGTCTACTCTCTCTATAATGTTATAAAATAAAGGCCACTTTTTAAGCCAAAAGAAGTAGAATGGGCATAATCTCAAAGTGGGAACAGTTCCTCTAAAGAAAAATAGTTGGCAAATTGATGTTAACAAGATAAGAAAAATAAAGGATATTGTTTAAAATGCCAAATGCAGAGAAACTTTATATAATTTATGTGGTATATTTTGCCTTTACAACAATTTTGTCAGTTTAGGAAGATATATTTGATGCTGTGAAATAAAGTGACCTTTAATTATCCACTGTGTCCCATATGATGCTTTGTATTTATTACAGTCGATGTTGAAAATTGGATTGGGATGGGGTTTTGATAACATTTCACGTATTTGGAATACTTTGTACAATCTGAGAGGAAGATAAAAACAGTCTCTTTTTCCAGTGGCTTCTTTCACTATCTCTGTGCAGTGGGGGTAGGAAGCAGGTCAGATGTCAGGTTTGCGTGGGCTCTAAGGAGGTTTTCTAGGATTGCCAGTCTGTGGTCCCCTGGGTCCATCACAAAGAATATACCAGAGAAGGACCCCAGCAGCCCAGGAAGGATGGTCAGTAAGTGGCACAAGTCTGGTACAGTGGGTGATTCCTGGGGGTTTCAGTTGTGGGCACCTGGGTTGATGCCAGGATCTCTACTGGTTAGTTTCAAACTCAGGACAAGTTACATAACCTCTTGAATTCTTTATTTCCTTTTATGTAAAGTGAATATCAGAATAGTTCTCCCTTATGGGGCTGCTGTGATGTCTTCGAAGTTCTCAGGACCACTCTCGACATGCCATAAACCTTCAACAGATGGCTGCAATTATTACTAGACCAGAATGTTATCTCATAAATCCATGATTAATGAAATCAGTGGATGACATAAGGATAACATTATTTTTCATATAAAGTTAAAAGCACATTGTATCTCCTTCCTGACCACTTGCTCAGTCCCCATCTCTTCGAGAGAGAAAAGCTTCATCTAAATTATTTCATCTGGTTGATGACTATCATTTTTAACTTTATTGCTACTTTTGTCTTGGGTATTTCTTTGGAAAAGGTGTATGGATTCATTACATATTGTAATTTATTATCTATAGATTATAAGATAAAGTCAAGCATGTACCTGCTGATACTTTTTAAGTTGACCTATCTTTATACTTAGAAATATCTCTTAATAGTAGACTTCCCTGGTGGCTCAGATGGTAAAGACTGTCCTGCAGTGAAGGATCCCTGGGTCGAGAAGATCCCCTGGAGAAGGAAATGGCAACCCACAACAGTAATCTTGCCTGGAGAATTCCATGGACAGAGAAGTCTGGCAGGCTACAGTTCATGGCTACAGTTCAAGAGTCAGGCATGCCTGAGCAACTAACACTCACTCAAGGATAACAGGGCACCAGTGAATTTCACGACTAGGCTTGCTGTTTCTTCAAGTCAGTATGTCTGTGTCTGACAGACAGGGTGAATATCATCTGTTGCCTGCATATATTATTTCCCCCAGCTTAATTAACAAATAATTTCTTCATGTGCTAAAATTAACTATTTAATTAATCTACCTCAATAATCTGCTGAGTGGCCTGGGGTGGGTGGGATAAATTTGCAGGTTAAATTTAGTTTCTGGACATATTGATATTTATTTCCATTTATGTATCATATTTCAATTTTCCATAGAAAATTCCAAAGTTGTCATAAGGGCTTTGAAAAATAAAAAGTGTGAGGGCTATTTGGAAATAATTGAGTATCTAATTACAGCTTACTCATTCTTCTACCCAGAGTGATGGATGGATAGAGATTATAAGAAGGACTTTGATTTTTGAGTTATTATTATTTTTGTGCTATCTTGAGCAACAGGCTTTCTCAAAGGGGGAAATTACAAGCAGAACTTGTCATAGATGTGATTCTTTCTGTTACTGTGAACTACTTGGGAAAGTCATCCTCCAATCCAGCTAGTGGTGACAATCTAGAAAATAAAGTGTTAAACTGCTGGGTGTGAACTACATTACTATGTCTATTTGCCTATTGCTATGGCTGAGCTCTCTGAATCACACAGAATCTTTTGGGAAAATTGTAGGAAATATTTTCTTTCTTGTTTTTTAAAGCCACAATACTGCAAAAGTATGCACGTACGTGGATATTGGAGAAGGAAATGGCAACCCTCTCCAGTATTCTTGCTTGGAGGATTACATGGGCAGAGGAGTCTTAGCAGGCTACAGTTCATGGGTCACAAAGAGCTGGAGATAACTGTGTGAATTAGTGTGTGTGTATAATACACGCAGATCATCTATATGACGGCTGAGTAGAATAAGTGCACTCATCTTCTCTTGCAAGAATTCCAAAATTGCAACCTGCTACTGAATAACCATCGACAGGAGAATGCTGCAGCCCACAAAACAAGATACCCTATGTCCAAGAGCGAAGGAGCAGACCCAACAAGATGGTAGGAGGGGCAAAATCGTGTTTAGAATCAAACCCCACACCTGCCAGAGATGCTCAGAGGGCACAAACGAAACCTTGTGTGCACCAGGACGCAGGAGAAAAGAGACAGAGCCAGACTTGACTGTGAATGTCCAGGTGTCTCTGAGGACAGTGGCCTGCCACGGGGTCAGGGGCACTGAATACAAGTGCTGGCGAAAGCCCTTGGGAAGGAGGATGCCATTACTGCAATTACTCCTGCCATAGTTGGGCCTCAGGCCAAACAACAAGAGGGACACAGCACCACCCATCAACAGAAAGTTGGATTAAAGATTTATTGAGCATGGCCCCACCCATCAGAACAAGACCCAGATTCCTCCACAGCCAGTCCCTACCATCAGGAAGCTTCAACAAGCCTCTTATCCTCACCCATCAGAGGGAAGACAGAATGAAAACCACAATCACAGAAAATGAACCAAACTGATCACATGGACCACAACCTTGTATAACAATGAAGCTATGAGCCATGCCGTGTAGAGCCACCTAAGATGGATGGGTCATGGTGGAGAGTTCAGACAAAACGTGATCCACTGGAGAAGGGAATGGCAGACCACTTCAGTATTCTTGCCTTGAGAACCCCATGAACAGTATGAAAAGGCAAAATGATGGGATACTGAAAGAGGAACTCCCCAGGTCAGTAGGTGCCCAATATGCTACTGGAGATCAGTGGAGAATTAACTCCAGAAAGAATGAAGAGGCTGAGCCAAAGTGAAAACAATGCCCAGTTGTGGATGTGACTGGTCATGGAAGTAAAGTACTATTCTGTAAAGAACAGTATTGCATAGGAACCTGGAATGTTAGGTCCATGAATCAAGGTAAATTGGAAGTGGTCAAACAGGAGATGGGAAGACTGAATATCAACATTTTAGGAATCAGTGAACTAAAATGGACCGGAATGTGTGAACTTAACTCAGATGACCATTATGTCTACTACTGTGGGCAAGAATCCCTTAGGAGAAATGGAGTAGCCCTCATAGTCAACAAAAGAGTCTGAAATGCAATACTTGGGTGCAATCTCAAAAATGACAGAATGGTCTCTCTTCATTTCCAAGGCAAACCATTCACAGTAATCCAAGTCTACGCCTGGACCAGTAATGCTGAAGAAGCTGAAGTTGAATAATTCTATGATGACCTACAATATCTTCTAGAACTAACAACACAAAAAGATGTCCTTTTCATTATAGGGGACTGGAATGCAAAAGTAGAAAGTCAAGAGATACCTGGAATAACAGGCAAATTTGGCCTTGGAATACAAAATGAAGCAGGGCAAAGGCCAAAAAAGCTTTGCCAAGAGAATGCACTGGTCATAGCAACACCCTCTTCCAACAACACAAGAGATGACTCTACACATAGATATCACAAGATGGTCAATACCAAAATCCAATTATATTTTTTTGCAGCCAAAAATGGAGAAGCTCTATACAATCAGCAAAACTGGAGCTGACTGTGGCTCAGATGATGAACTCTTTATTGCAAAATTCAGGCTTAAATTGAAGAAAGTAAGGAAAGCCATTAGACCACTCAGGTGTGACATAAATCAAATCCTTTATGATTATACAGTGAAAGTGACAAATAGATTCAAGGGATTAGATGTAGACAGAGTGCCCGAAGAACTATGGATGGAGCTTCCTGACAATATACAGGAGGCAGTGATCAAAACCATCCCCCCCCAAAAGAAATGCAAAAAGGCAAAATGATTGTCCAAGGAGGTCTTATAAATAGCTGAGCAAAGAAGAGAAGTGAAGGTAAAAGAGGAAAGGAGAGATATACCCATTTGAATACAGTGTTCCAAAGAATAGCAAGGAGAGATAAGAAAGAATTCCTAAATGAACAATGCAAAGAATGGATAAAAACAACAGAATGGGAAAGACTAGAGATCTCTTCAAGAAAATTAGAGATACCAAGGGAACATTTCATGCAAAGATGGGCTCAATAAAGGACAGAAACGGTATGGACCTAACAGAAGCAGAAGATATTAAGAAGAGGCAACAAGAATATACAGAAGAACTGTACAAAAAAGATCTGCACGACCCAGATAATCATGATGATGTGATCATTCACCTAGAGCCAGACATCCTGGAATGTGAAGTCAAGTGGGCCTTAGAAAGCATCACTACGAACAAAGCTAGTGGAGGTGATGGAATTCCAGTGGAGCTATTTCAAATCCTGAAAGATGATGCTGTGAAAGTGCTGCACTCAATATGCCAGCAAATTTGGAAAACTCAGCAGTGGCCACAGGACTGGAAAAG
>SJYA01010911.1:1469-12320 GCA_006410615.1 Neotragus moschatus
ATGTATGGATGTGAGAGGTGGACTATAAAGAAAGCTGAGTGCCAAATAATTCATGCTTTTGAGTGTGGTATTGGAGAAGACTCTTGAGAGTCCCTTGGACTGCAAGATCAAATCAGTCAGTCCTAAAGGAAATCAGTCCTGAATATTCATTGGAAAGAATGAAACTCCAACACTTTGGCCACCTGATACGAAGAACCATTTCATTGGAAAAGACCCTGATGCTGGGAAAGATTGAAGGCAGGAGAAGGGGTTGACAGAGGATGAGATAGTTGAATGGCATCACCTACACGATGAACATGAGTCTGAGTAGGCTCCAGGAGTTGGTGATGGACAGGGAGCCCTGGTGTGCAGCCCATGGAGTCAGACATGATTGAGTGACTGAACTTTATGGTCACAAGGTGCTGAGAGCTCCAGGAAAGAAGACTCCTAAGAAAGATGTCTGTGAGTTAATACTCTCCTACTATACAATATGAATCCTTACATAGATTAAAGAGATTAGACTGAAAATGATGGTATGGTAGTTAAGAGCTTTTTCTCCTCTTTCTTACAGAAGCCATATTCAGAAGGTCCATTCTGAAACTAGACTAAAGATATCAACAAATGACCTGGCTTGTCTAACAAATACAAATAATAACAACTACACTCATATAAGATTTAATAATGCCAATACTATACTGAGCATTTTAGAAATATAAACTTCTAAATCCTAAGGATAAGCCTATAAAATGAATAAGATTATAATTCATATTTCAAAGTTGCAGACACTAAAGCATAGAAAGAAGTCACCCAGCTGGGAAGTGATAAAGCAATCTGACTCCTCACTTTTAATATCTGTGACCACAAACCAAATTCTGTGCCATGTAGACTTTGTTTTACAACTTCCCTGCCAAGCGGGTCCTCAGTCCTTTCATATATCAAATGTGTTTTATTTACATTTGACAGATGAAGAGACTGATGCTCAGAAAAATTAACCTCCCTGTTCAAGATNTAAGTGATAAAGCAGTCTGACTCCTCACTTTTATACAGGGCACCATGATCTCAGTAAAGCCTTATAAGATTTTATTAGTCTGGCTGGCCTCCCAACACCCACCCATATTTCTTGAAATGGGGTTCTGGCACTGCTGCTGCTGCTGCTGCTAAGTCGCATCAGTCCTGTCTGACTCTGTGCAACCCCATGGACAACAGCCCATCAGACTCCCCTGTCCGTGGGATTCTCCAGGCAAGAATACTGTAGTGGATTGCCATTTCCTTCTCTGGTCCCGGCACTAGTAATAACAAATATCTGTGACCACCAACCAAATTCTGTGCCATGTAGACTTTGTTTTACAACTTCCCTGCCAGGCGGGTCCTCAGTCCTTTCATATATCAAATGTGTTTTATTTACATTTGACAGATGAAGAGACTGATGCTCAGAAAAATTAACCTCCCTGTTCAAGATTACACTGCCAGTGAAGGGCAGGGCTGGCTTTATCACCTAAGTCTTTTTATCCTCAAAGCTCAAGGCATTAGGTGTAAAATAGCTAATGGGAAGTTGCCATATAGTGTATAGTGCAAGGAGCTCAGCCTGGCACTCCCTGACAACCTAGCGAGGTGGAATGCAGTGGGAGGTGAGAGCGGTTCAGGAGGGAGGGGACATGTGTGTATCTATGGCTAATTCATGTTGTTTATGGTAGGAACCAACACAACACTGTAAAGCAATTATCCTCCAATTAAAAATAAATAATTTTAATAGAAACCTCCAGGTATTAACTATCCCCATATACTGATTTAGACATAAATGTTGGGAAAAGCACACCCTGGGAGTTAATAGGAGTTGGGTAAATGGTCACCTAGCTCTCCTGCCCTATTTTAAAATAAATGCTAAAAGGACCAAGGTCAGCAACATTGCCCACGCCCCTCCCCTACCCCCTCCAGTTCTTAAGTCAGGCAGTGACTTGCCTGCAAATAGCTGTCAAGGGGGACTGTGGGTAAGATAGACACACTGGAAAGCATTACTCTCATTCTTGGTTCTCTCCACCAGAGCACAGAGAGCTAAAGAATACATTAAAGCATTATTAGTTATTATTCAAATTATGGCTTGAGTTCTGGTTTATTTACCTTTCTGCTTAAAAATTACTCCTTGAAGGCTGTATTCATGTCTCGAAGATTGGCTGAAAGATAGTAACTATTTTCCTTCTTGGCATGAATCTAAATACACTTTTGCAGTGTGCTTAAATTTTCAAGAAAATGCTATAGTGAATAAGTTATCTACCTCCGAATAAGTTCAAAACTGGCACCATGACACCAGTTGCTGTGTATGAAATCTGTCTTTAAAAATGGCACCTCAGTTTATCATGTATCACTAGGAGCAGATGTTCAGTTTGTGAAAGAATGTGTATTTTTAAATTTCCTCATTTGTGTCACTCCCCTGTCCCCATTATCCATCTGGTCCCTTTCTATGAATCCCTTGGAAGCCATAGGGCACCTCTTGGGACATGCAGTTGGGATCATTAGATTGATAACTTTTCAAGGCAAAAGATAATTTTCTTTCGCAAAATGATATAACTTAAAGAATGAAGTTTCCCTGACAGCATAGCCAGATGAAGGGCAAAGCAGTGGAATGCAGAAGTCGGCTGTTCTCCGCAGGGGCCTGAGAATCCCACAGGCTGGGCTGCATCTTGCCAGCAGTTCTATCTATCACATGTCAGATGTGCAGGGAGGGTGTGTCAGGCTGGGGTTTCCAAAATAAATAGCTTATTACAAACCGTCTCATCTTAATTAATGAAGACAGATTAGTATGTGCTTCAGATCTTAATACTGAGTCACCGTGGATATCAACACTGTGTAATATTTTTTCTTAGTTTTAAGAATGGTGATGTTTTAAAGTCATAGAATGAATGTGTATAACCGTGTACAATTTAAAAATTAAGGAAGACAACTGGTTTTATTGTTGACATTTTAATACAGTTATTCTGTCATTAATGAATTATGAAGACAGAAATCTAAATGCTGGAATTGTATGGATGCTTTGAAAATAGTTGGGATGTCTTCTTCCCAGGAAAAGACATAAAAATGAGATATCAGGGTGGGACATAGGATTTGAGTGTGTTCTGGAAAGGAATGGTCTCGAGTGGGGGCACGTTTTCCATATTCATCAGTAATTTGGAAACAAATGGGAATTATTTCTGATATGGAGGATACTGAAGGATTCCTTACGAGAAATTGAGCCAAGGGATTCAATTCAACATATATTCATCATGGATGGTCTGGGTTCATAAGAACCCCTCATCCACTCTCCCTTCTCCCCCACCATAAATTGCCACAAATCCGAGGCTATAGATCATTTCTAATTGAAGGGTTAAAAATACCTACTATTTACTGAGAGACCATTTTGTAAAAGATGCTTAAAATATATTCTTTTTAATCTTCACAATAACCCTATAGAGTAGATTTTTAAACCCCATCACGTGAAAGTTGAGGTCAGAAAAGTTGCATAACTTGCTAAATAACACCCTCTAGAAGTGATGGATTCAAACACAGGCCTTCTTATTCCACACCGTGATCCCAAAACTGTATGCTTCTAAGTACACCACATACACACACACACACACACACACACACACACACACAAACAAACAATACCAGAAAAACAATGATATTATTCAGACCAAGTGCTCCAGAGCTGTAGAAAAGGAAAGATGCACTCCAAACAAAGATAAATCCTGGATTGTGTCACTTGACTTTTTCAGGGTACAATTTTTAGACTATAAATTTTGACAATTTTGAGAAAATAACTCCAAATAGCAACGGGTAAAACTACTGTATTGCAATAAACTTATTGTGACGAGTCAGAAATGTATTCAGAAACAAACTAAATAAATTCCCTTTAGACACTTCCAGGATACTGACCTTATTTGGTGAAAGAATATTCATTTACTCATTATCATTAAAGACAAGTGTTACATTTTACTTAGTGTCCACAGGTCACATTTTCTACTAGATTTCAGAATTTTGGTCGTAAAGCAGGAATTATTGTAGCTACTCATTTATGATATGTTACAAACATGCAAAAGAGTATGATCTCATTTTATGGTTGAGAACTAATTAAAGGGACCACCAGCCAGGTTGAGGAATAGACTAACTTTCATTTGGTTTAAAATAGCAGGTTATAAAAATAAACATGAGTGTAAAGGTAAATGACATATAGAACAGTACCTAGCACATACTATGGACTTAACAAATATTTGATGCAAATTGACAGAAAGGCAAATGTTGCATCTCAATCTATTGCTGTGTGGTATGTGGCACGTTTTTCTTCCAGTTTTACTGAGATGTAATTGGTATATAGCACTATATGTTGAAGATGTACAGCCTCGCATTTGACGTACATACATCACAAAGTGATTATCACAGTAAGTTTAATGAACATCCATCAACTCACTTAGGTACACAATAAAAGAAAAAGAAAAAATTTTCCGTGTGAAGAGAACTCAAGATTTACTCTCCTAACAACTTTCACATATAACATGAAGCAGTGTTAATTACATTAATCATATACATTATATCTAAGCACTTATTTATCTTATAATTGGACATTTGTTTTGAAACACTTTTAAGTCTCTAAAGTTCATTGTGTGTAAGCAAAATTTAATTACCTTGAAAATTTATTTAAAAACAAATATGATCTACAAAGAAGTTCCTATAAAATGTACAGAAGAAAAAATTCACAATTATTCTTGTAACTTTGTTACATTTTACAGTAGATTTGAATACCCCTCACACACACACAGATTACCAAGAAGTCTTTTAAGAGAAGCCATTATTGTCTGTTTACTAGGAGAGTTTATATGGCAGGAATTAATGCAGCCCTATTTTCAAGATTCTTTTCATAATATTTATTTTAAAAAATTATCATAGAAAAGAATCTTTATTCTAATCCTGTGTTGCAAAATTGAATGGACTATTGATTGTTTAAAAATGTTTCATGTGAACAATAATCTTAAACTGAATGTAACAGGACACTGTGGTTTTACTAACATTGATTGTTTTAGAAGGAAATGTTCAGAACTTGTCTTATGTTAGTGATGACTGCATTGTGAAAGAAACTGAAAGTAGCTTAATGGTGTCCGACTCTGCGACACCATGGACTGTAGCCTGGCAGGCTCCTCTGTCCATGGAATTCTCCAGACCAAAATACCAGAGTAGGTAACTATTTCATTCTCCAGAGAATCTTCCCAACCCAAGAATCAAACCCAGGTCTCCTGCATTACAGACAGATTCTTTACCAACTGAGCCACCAGGGAAGCCCAAGAATACTGGAGTGGGTAGCCTATCCATTCTCCAAGGGATCTTCCCCACCCAGGAACTAAACCAGGGTTTCCTACATTGCAGGCAGATTCTTTACCAACTGAGCTATCAGGGAAGCCCATGACTGCTCTGAGGTTTACATAAAATCAGTTTTCTTTTAGAATAGAAAGTACACATTATAAAATAAGGTTAAGAGATGGATGAACTTAGAGCCTATTGTACAGAGTGAAATAAGTCAGAAAGAGAAAAATAAATATCATATATTAATGTATATATATGAAATCTAGAAAGATGGTACTGATGAACCTATTTGTGGGGCAGCAATGGAGATGCAGACATAGAGAACAGACATAGACACAGTGAGGAAAGGAGAGGGAAGGATGAACCGAAAGAGTAACATTGAAACATACACATTACCACATGTAAGACAGGTAGGCAGTGGGAATTTGCTGTATGATGCAGGAAGCTGTGAAGAAGGCAGGGCGCCGAAGAATCGATGCTTTTGAACTGTGGTGTTGGAGAAGACTCTTGAGAGTCCCTTGGACTGCAAGGAGATCCAACCAGTCCATTCTGAAGGAGGTCAGCCCTGGGATTTCTTTGGAAGGAATGATGCTGAAGCTGAAACTCCAGTACTTTGGCCACCTCATGCAAAGAGTTGACTCATTGGGAAAGACTCTGATGCTGAGAGGGGTTGGGGGCAGGAGGAGAAGGGGAGGACAGAGGATGAGCTGGCTGGATGACATCACTGACTCGATGGGCGTGAGTCTCAGTGAACTCCGGGAGTTGGTGATGGACAGGGAGACCTGGCGTGCTGTGATTCATGGGGTCGCAAAGAGTTGGACATGACTGAGCGACTGAACTGAACTGAACTGAACTGAACAGGGAGCTCAAATCGGGTGCTCTGTGACAAACTAGAGGGATGGGATGGGAAGGAGGTGGGAGTGAGATTCAAGAGGGAGGGGACACAAATACCTGTGGCTGATGCCTGTTGATGTATGGCAGAAACCAACACAATATTGTACATCAATTATCCTCCAATTGAAAATAACAAATTAAAAAATAAAGATTGATTTTAAAGTAAGACAGTGCTGCTACCTAGTGGGAAATAACAAAAGAAAACATTCAGCTCTTTTTTCCTAAATCATTAATCTAGAAAACATTTTGTTTGCAATACGTTGCTTATAATCCAAGTAAATGACTTACTTCTCATTATATGGCTGTTTCTAATGAAATATAGGAAAAAGATATTAAATAACTAACATTTGTTTTCTGTTTCTTTACAGCTCCAAAATCACTAGAGTTTTTGTCAAATGAATCAGAATCCATTAAAGAAGCTGTGTTCTGTTTCACTTGCCTCATAGTTGACAACAGCTGTTTACTGAGAATTTACAAAATTCAAGGTAGACTAGGAATAAGATAGATAATAATTAGAGAGATAATAAGTGGAATGCTTGCCCTCAAGGGACGTCTAACCTAGCTGGGGGAAAGAGACATATACTTAAAAGATAAATAATAGTTTCAAGTTTGTTTCAGAGACATTTTCTAAGACCTGCGAGAAAACAAAAGCCCCAACTTCTGCTCCAGGAATTGAGTGGAGGGCTCTCGTTAGAGGACTCTTACCCAAATTTATATTTATATCATGGTGTTATGCTCCTTGTTGTTGTTCTCCATTTTAAAATTTCTCTTAGAACTTTATTTTGACATCCTGGTTCTTCCTAAGTAATCTGAAGTTTGGATATTAATTCACAAGATCCTCGGTTTCTCCTGAAAGAAAAAAAGTGTTAGTCATTCAATAGTGTCCAAATCTTTGTGACCCCATGGACTATAGCCCACCAGGCTCCTCTGTCCACGAGATTTCCCAGGCAAGAACACGAGTGGGTTGCCATTTCCTTCTCCAGGGGATCTTCTNGCAGGAGGAGAAGGGGAGGACAGAGGATGAGATGGCTGGATGACATCACTGACTCGATGGGCGTGAGTCTCAGTGAACTCTGGGAGTTGGTGATGGACAGGGAGACCTGGCGTGCTGTGATTCATGGGGTCGCAAAGAGTTGGACATGACTGAGCGACTGAACTGAACTGAACTGAACTGAACAGGGAGCTCAAATCGGGTGCTCTGTGACAAACTAGAGGGATGGGATGGGAAGGAGGTGGGAGTGAGATTCAAGAGGGAGGGGACACAAATACCTGTGGCTGATGCCTGTTGATGTATGGCAGAAACCAACACAATATTGTACATCAATTATCCTCCAATTGAAAATAACAAATTAAAAAATAAAGATTGATTTTAAAGTAAGACAGTGCTGCTACCTAGTGGGAAATAACAAAAGAAAACATTCAGCTCTTTTTTCCTAAATCATTAATCTAGAAAACATTTTGTTTGCAATACGTTGCTTATAATCCAAGTAAATGACTTACTTCTCATTATATGGCTGTTTCTAATGAAATATAGGAAAAAGATATTAAATAACTAACATTTGTTTTCTGTTTCTTTACAGCTCCAAAATCACTAGAGTTTTTGCCAAATGAATCAGAATCCATTAAAGAAGCTGTGTTCTATTTCACTTGCCTCATAGTTGACAACAGCTGTTTACTGAGAATTTACAAAATTCAAGGTAGACTAGGAATAAGATAGATAATAATTAGAGAGATAATAAGTGGAATGCTTGCCCTCAAGGGACGTCTAACCTAGCTGGGGGAAAGAGACATATACTTAAAAGATAAATAATAGTTTCAAGTTTGTTTCAGAGACATTTTCTAAGACCTGCGAGAAAACAAAAGCCCCAACTTCTGCTCCAGGAATTGAGTGGAGGGCTCTCGTTAGAGGACTCTTACCCAAATTTATATTTATATCATGGTGTTATGCTCCTTGTTGTTGTTCTCCATTTTAAAATTTCTCTTAGAACTTTATTTTGACATCCTGGTTCTTCCTAAGTAATCTGAAGTTTGGATATTAATTCACAAGATCCTCGGTTTCTCCTGAAAGAAAAAAAGTGTTAGTCATTCAATAGTGTCCAAATCTTTGTGACCCCATGGACTATAGCCCACCAGGCTCCTCTGTCCACGAGATTTCCCAGGCAAGAACACGAGTGGGTTGCCATTTCCTTCTCCAGGGGATCTTCCTTCTCCAGGGATCGAACCCATGTCTCCTGCACTGGCAGGAGGATTCTTTACCACTGAGGGAAGGTCAGGTTTCTCCTACTTCAGTGCATACAAGGGCAAATTTAACTCATAGCCTATGTGAAAATAATGTGGTTTTTGTTTTTCGGGGTTTTTTTGGCTCCTGAAAGTAGCAAAGAATGGTAATAAATTAAGAAAATACACAATTAGCCAGAACAGAGTTTCTCACTCTTGACATTTGGGGACAGATAATTCTTTGCTAAGAATTGGGGAAGCAGCACTGAACAATGAAGGATGTTAAGCAGCATCCTTAGCATTTACTTGTTAGATGCCAGCAGGTTCCCACGCCAGTTGTGACAACTAAAAAGACCTCCAGACATGGCCAAGTGTCCAGGGCTAGGGGATGGGGAGAGGGGGTAAAAATTATCCCCAATTCAGAACCACTGCCAAAGAATGATCAGTTACACCTCAGAAAACGAGAAATATATGTGTATGTATTTATGTGTGTCTGTGTGTACATATGTGCGTGTGCGTGCTAAGTTGCCTCAGTTTTGTCCGGCTCTTTGCAACCCCGTGGACTGTAGCCCACCAGGTTCCTCTGTCCATGGGATTCTACAGGCAGGATTGCTAGAACATAAGCCCTCCTCCAAGGGATTTTTCCAACCCAGGAATCAAACCCACACCTCTTTTGTCTCCTGCATTGGCAGGCAGGTTCTTTACCCCTAGCACCACCTGAGAAACCTATACATATAGATAGATAGATAGATAGATAGATAGATAGATATGTATAGTGAAAGTCAAGTCACTTAGTCGTGTCTGACTCTTTGTGACCCCATGGACTCTAGCCTATCAGGCTCCTCTGTCCATGGGATTTTCCAGGCAAGAGTACTGAGTGGATTGCCATTTCCTTCTCCAGGGGATCTTCCCGACCCAGGAATAGAACTCGGGTCTCCCACATTGTAGGCAGATGCTTTACCATCTGAGCCACCAGGGAAGCCCTATATATATGTGTGTATATATGTACACACACACACACACACATATATGCATTTGGAAGATCCTAGCCAGTCTCAAGAGTGAAGCAAAAAACAATATTGAGAGATTTCAGTCAGACAAAACAATCCTCACGATGCAAATGCTAGCAATGGCATCTTTTATTAGAATGAATAATTTCAATAATATTTACAAGCTTTTTTAACAGCTTCTGTATTCTTAATTATTGTAACTCACACCCTGACCTAGAGAAGGCAATGGCAACCTACTCCAGTGTTCCTGCCTGGAGAATCTCAGGGACGGGGGAGCCTGGTGGGCTGCCATCTATGGGGTCGCACAGAGTCGTGACTTAGCAGCACCCTGACCTGCAGGGTGAACTGTGAGTGAGAATCTCCGTGTGGAGCAGGGGGACACATTGAACACTGAAACCTGATTCTGGCTGCCAAGCTGGAAGCTCACTTTCTACCTCGTTTTCACAAACACCTTGGTTTGTGAAGTTTTNCTGCCATCTATGGGGTCGCACAGAGTCGTGACTTAGCAGCACCCTGACCTGCAGGGTGAACTGTGAGTGAGAATCTCCGTGTGGAGCAGGGGGACACATTGAACACTGAAACCTGATTCTGGCTGCCAAGCTGGAAGCTCACTTTCTACCTCATTTTCACAAACACCTTGGTTTGTGAAGTTTTGATTATTCCTCCACAACATTTCGATTGCTGAATTTTGCATCTCATTTTCTACAGATTTTTTTTTATCCATAAAGTTTCTTGTTGAAATTTAATTATAGTTACTTTATAATTTCTGTATTAACTTTTACACTGCATTTTACTGTTTTATGCTATTACAGGCACTGATATCACATGCAGGCATTAGAAGTTTTATTCTCCATAAAACTCATCAAGTAGGTCATGAACTCATGCTCTATCTGGCCTCTAAGAGCCTACCTCTGTTATTTTTCTTATCTTTCTAATACTTTCAAAAGGGCATTTTCATGACCCAAGATGTTTGTAAGTCCTGTTCTATCAGCAGTACCTTCTGGAGCCTTCTTTTGAAAACAGTCGTCTCTGTGTCTCTCTCCTACCAACAGTCTGGACTCATTATTAATCTGTCCAACCAAAGGAAGCACAAGAGGACAGGGGACCGCAGAGCTACAGTGCTTGTTGGGACCTCCGTCGGGACTGGCCTCTTGTATTAAAAGAGGACTTGCTCTTTTTAATTTCTGTTTTGTAGCCTTGCTATCTGAGTCTGATGCCTCAAATCCTAATTCCAGTCAAGGTTTACCCAGAGAGCCCGTGTCAGTTCTCCTGTCATTTCTTTTCATTTATTTATTTGTGGTTGTCCCAGCTTTCTCTCGTTGCAGTGCGCAGGGGGCGACTCTCCATTATGGTGCACAGGCTTCCGACTGCAATGGCTTCTCTTGTTGCGCAGCACCAGCTCGAGGTGCACAGTCTTCAGTAG
>SJYA01010912.1:0-13180 GCA_006410615.1 Neotragus moschatus
TAGCTGTGCCTGAATCGAGAGAAGGGGAGTTTAAAATATCTGAGGTTAATTCTAGCAACGAAAGCATTTTTTTCCCCATTACCTCTGCTATAGCAACGAAAGCAGCTAACAAGCATCATGCTTGTGTCCAGTCTTGCACAAAGGGATGGGAGAAGATGAAGGGGAATGCGACTCCGTCCTCTTCTTCAAGCAGCTCTGTTTGCTGGGAAAGATGAGTACGGAGGCAGAAGAGAAAGAAGAGGTAAGGGGTAAGGATGACTATTCACTACACTAGGCACAACCACGTCCCCAGCAAATGTATCCTACATTACGTGACACATGGACATTTAATAAATGAAGCTTATTCATTGTCTATTGGAACTGCAAATTTACTTTGCCCCCATGCATTTTACTTGGATACCCTAAACTGGTTGCCACAGTAGATCAATGATAAGGGGAGAAAAAATTTATTTTGGCTCAGGACCTCCCTGGCAGTCCTGTGGTTAAAACTGTATATATATATACATATATAACTGTACATATATAACTGTATATATATATATGTATGTATATATATATATATGTAAATTTTAACTTTATACAGACGTCCTAAATCAATCAGATGCAATTTTCTTTTTTATTTTTTTTTAACAGTAGAATCCTCTTTTTAAATTTTTATTTATTTACTTACTTATTTTTGAGGGCAGTGGGGTCTCATTGCTGCACACAGGCTTTCTCTAGCTGTGACGAGCACGGCCCAAATCCTGTCCAACACTTTGCATCCCCTCAGACTGTAGCCCACCAGGCTCTTCTGTCCATGGGATTTCTAGACAAGAATACTGGGAATGAGTTGCCATTTCCTCCTCCAGGGGAATCTTCCCAGCTCAGGGATGGAACCCAGGTCTCCTGCATTGGCAGGCAGGTTCTTTACCACTGAGTTACCAGGAAAGACCTTTTGGGAGAGGGGTTGTGACTATTGGGACACAAGGTGCTGTTCTTACTCTGCAGCTCAATCTGGGGGCTGGTTGCAACCGTATGCTCTATTTGAGAAAACNTCCCAGCTCAAGGATGGAACCCAGGTCTCCTGCATTGGCAGGCAGGTTCTTTACCACTGAGTTACCAGGAAAGACCTTTTGGGAGAGGGGTTGTGGCTATAGGGACACAAGGTGCTGTTCTTACTCTGCATCTCAATCTGGGGGCTGGTTGCAACCATATGGTCTATTTGAGAAAACACAGCAATGCAAAAAAAAAAAAAAAAGGTAATGATACATCCAGTTCTGAAAAAGTATATGACATTACCATTCATAAACATAAGCAAACAGGTAAATAAATAACTGTGAAATGCAAAACCCCAGTCCTCTATATTATTTTTTCTGATTCCATCTATATGAACTCACTCGGTAGACAGTAAAAGCCCTTCAAGTAACAGGTCTCACCCCTCAATGGATTAATGAAGTATTTAATCAGTAAATAACAGGTCTGGGGACGTCCTTAGTGGTCCAGTGGCTAAGACTCCTGCCCCCAATACAGAGGGTTTGGGTTCAATCCCTAGATAGGGAACTAGACTTCACAGGCCTGCAGCAACAGACACGACAGTCAAATATATAAGTAAATAACAGGGTTTGTGGGAGGCAAGAGGAAAAAACTTCTTACAGTTGTATTTATTTATTTGGCTGTCGTGGGTCTCTGTGTCTGCATGCAGGCTTTCTCTAGTTGTGGGGAGCAGGCTTTTCATCGTGGTGGCTTCTTTTATTGCCAAGCATGGGCTCTAGGGTACTCAGGTTCAGTAGTTGTGGGACAAGGGCTTAGCTGCTCCCAGCATGTGGGTTCTTCTCGGACCAGGGACCTGCCTCTCCTGCATTGGCAGGTGGATGCTTATTCACTGGGTCACCAGGGAAGTCCCGGGAAATTCTGATGAAATATTTCTTCCACTACATATAGATAACAGCGAGCATCCCGGAGGGTGTTTATGACCAGCCAAGCCCTGTTCTAACTTTTCCTTCGTTTCCTCTGCACAATTCCCCCGTGGGGTGGGTACTCTTCCCATTCCTGCATTACTGAGGAGACTCCAAAGAGGCTAAGCCCTAGAGAGCCAGAACCAAGCCAGGAGCTGGGACCACGGGCCACACACGGAACCAGCAGAGCGGACCCCACCCCCCCCGGGGGGGGGAAGGCGGGGCCGGGGTGGGGGCGGTCACTAGCTCCTCCCTTTCACGGTGCTCCTTGTCACTTAGGCGCTGACCCTTCCGGAAAACCTGCTCATCATCACCTTGACCCTGGCCGACCGCCGCCAGGCCATCCGCCAGGGGCCATCCTTCCTGCGGCCCTTCTCGCTGCTGGAGGTGGTCTTCACCTCGGCCGTGGCCCCGCAGCTGCCGGCTCACCGCCTCACGGGACTCGGCACTGTCCCCCGAGCCGGATGCTTCGCCCAGAGGGGGCTTGACTTCACCCTGGGCCCCGCGGAGCCCCTGCTGCGGCGGGAGTGTCCGCGGACCACTGCCTGGCCACGCCTCCCGGGTGGTACCCAGCGCCCCGCGCACGTGCGAGTCTGCCCGGTCCTCGGACCCGGCGGCTGGGCGGGCGGCCTCCTCTTCCTCACTAGGCCCCTCACCTGAATGTCCTCTCCCCGTCTGTGGCCCCAGCATCCTGGGCCACTCCCTCTGCAACAGCACGCCCTTGCTGGAGCGGGTGTGCGCAGCCACCCAGCCCCTGCTGCTGGCGTCCTTCCTGGTGGCCGTGTGCACCCTGGCAGGCCCCGCGGCAGGGCCCGGCCTGTCCTACGGCCCTGCGTCATTGGCACAGGCCTGCACCTGCCTTCCTCGAGGGGCCGCCTTCCCCATCCACTCGTCCCAAGTCCTGGTGGTCTCCCTCACCTCCGCGAGCTGCTCAGCCTCCCCCGCCCCGCCCCTTCTCTGTGAACCTGAGCCCCAGGCAGACCACGTGGCTTGAGCTATAAAAAGGAGGGACTTTCTGCCACGCGATCATGTCGACTCTGGTGAACCCCGTCATCTGCTGCCTGAGGAATGAGCTGGTCCAGAAAGTTAGCAGGAGTTTGCTGATCAAGGAGGCTGAGGTTTTTCTCCCAAGAAACCAGAGCCTGGGCTTCCAGAAGGGCTGCTCGGTGTTTAATCCATCTCTTTCTTTTTTTTTTTTTTTTTTAGTGAAGGCCTTGGAGAAAAAGTTAGCTAGTGGGAAAGCTGATGGTGGTTATTTCTGCATTCTAGCAGAACAGAAGATGAAATGGATCGCTCCTCTGCTGAGAAAGCACAGTCATTTGGCAGTAACCATGGGGACTGGACAGGAGTTTGAGTAAGCTGCAGGAGTTGGTGACGGACAGGAAAGCCTGGCGTGCTGCAGTCCATGGGATCGCGAAGAGCTGGCCACGACTGAGCCACTGAACTGGACTGATGGAGACTGCTAGGCATGCTGCTTCTCCAGTCTCCAGGTTGGTAACAGAAGACTTTGAATTTTATCCGCACAATTTTATTCCAGTTAGGGACAACATTTCCCATCCTTCCTGCAGCTCCTTTGCTCTCATGACTGAGTCTTAGAGGATAGGGTGCATGTGGAACGATCTGTGTGTTTCATGGACTGTGATTTCATAAGAAAATCGCCTTCTCGCCATTGTTTTCCCCCTCCCATCTTCCTGCTGCCTGGGGAATGTGACCTCTGTGGAAGGACAAGAGGTGGAAGCAACTGTTGAGAGCAGAGACCCCATCGAGCTTCCCAGATGGCTCGATGGTAAAGAATCCAGCTGCCAAAGCAAGAGACATGGGTTCGATCCCTAGGTCGGGAAGATACCATGGAAGAGGAAATGGCTACCCGCTCCAGTACTCCCACCTGGGAAATCCCACGGACAGAGGAGCCTGGTGGGCCACAGCCCAGAGGGCTGCAGAATCGGAAACAATTTAGCCACAGAACACCGCGCACCGCATCACTCTGGGTCCCGGAATGAGCGTGCGAAACAGCGCCGCCTGCTGGCCTTGCATCAACCGCAGACATCCTCTGTAAGAGAAAAGGAAAGCCTATCTTATCTCAGCACTAGGATTCTTGGTTACATCAGCTTACCATAAACTTCCCTAGTAATGCAGCTATAAAAGAAAATTCTCAGAGTAAAACCTGGGCTGGAGGAGCCAAGATAAAGGGACAGAACCTGGAATTCCCTGGCCGTCCGGTGGTTAGGACTCTGCTTTCACCGCTGGTGGGTGCAGGTTCAACCCCTGGGCAGGGGACTAAGATCCCGCAGGCTGCACAGCCAAGGGAAAAAAAAGAAAGGAAGGAAGAAAAAGGTGGGAGAGAGAACTGCTGTGGAAGTAAAAAAGGTGTGCACTCTGGGGTGGAGAGGGTGTTCTAGTACAAATCAGTCTGGGCTCCAGGGACCACACTTGTTCAGGAATCCAGAAACCAGAGAGGAGGTGAGAGTTCCCCATTGCCTCCCTCCCTGTCCCCTCTCAGGTCTCACCTGTTTCCTCTGGAATAAACTTAGCTTTGTCAGTCTCACAGGTCTGTTCCTGGTGGTTGTAGGCTAATGGGGCAAGAGCAATACATATCAATAGCTGCAGAGCACTCTGTGTGCCCTGAAGGATAAGTTTGAGATCCTAGGAGGGCTTCTAAAGAGAGACATGAGCTGGTCTGTGATATTAAGAACCTGACAAATTTTCTTTAAGTACCACCCATTTTTGCTCTATGTTAATTTTTCAAATGCATTTTGTTTTAAAATTTATTTTTGGCTGTGCTGTGTCTTCACTGCTTTGGAGGCCACTCTCTAGTTGCGGTGCGCAGGCTTCTCGTTGCAGAAGCTTCTCTCGATGCAGAGCACGGGCTCTAGGGAGTGCGGGCTTCAGTAGCAACGGCCTGTGGGCTCAGTAGTTGCAACTCCCGGGCTCTCAAGCACAGACTCAGTAGTTGTGGCCCTCCGGCTTATGACTTCTCCACAGGTGGGCTCTTCCCAGACCAGGAATTGAACCCATGTCTCCAACACTGGCAGGCAGATTCCTTACCACTGAGCCACTAGGGAAGCCCCTCAATGTTCATTTTCAATATCATCAGCAAGCAGTGGTCTTGGGCAGGAACAGTGGAAGCCTCTGGGGCAATGATCTGTTAATATCTGACTGTTCCTCAAACCCAGTGGGGGAGGGACCAGTCAGGCTGGGAGCTTCCTGCCGGGCTCTGTGGTCAGAGAGTGAGGACAGGGCTGAGGAAGTTGCACAACCTCGCGGGGCACAGGAGGCGTGACTGGGACCTGCCGACAGCGGGGCCCTGAGCAGTGGGAGGACTGACGCTGTGACAGCTTTGGGGAGCTGTGTGATGGTCTGCAGGTCACTTCACTGTTTGGCCTCTTTCAAACTGGAGCAGTAGTCTGCTGGGTTTGTAAGTGCCCTTCCAGCTGCTAAGCATTTAAAAGCTTGAACTTGGGAGCCAGACTGACTTAAATTAGGAGGTCATCTATCTTTTATCCCTGCTGTACAGGTCACACTCTCTGGGTCTCCCTCAGAGCCTCAGTTTCCCCATCTGTAAGCTGGGAATGATGGTTTCTCTTTTTGGTCAGTTGGTTATGAGCTGGGGATGCTGGTGGTGATGAGCATGTTTGGGGGGGGAGGTAGAGCTTGATGTTTTCTTTACATGACAACAAAGGGGGTTACAGCAGATGATATGGCTGGATGGCATCACTGACTCAATGGACATGAGTTTGAGCAAACTCCAGGAGATAGTGAAGGACAGGGAAGCCTGGCTTGCCACAGTCCATGGGCTCAAAAAGAGTCGGATGTGAGTTAGCAACTGAACAAAAAGGGTGTATGTGAGCCAGCACTGTGATAGCCCATGGAGCAGCCGGAAGTCTCATTCAGTTGCTAAGAACTCAGCATTTTGTCACATCTCGTGCAAAAGCAAGTCCAGCTTACATCAGTGAGTAACAGAGATTATACCGATGATGGAGCTGAATGGGGGCAGAGAGAGTTTTCATCCTACTGCACAGAGTAAGACAATTAAAAATTCCCTTTAATCACTGGGACTTACCTGGTGGTCCAGTGGTTAAGAATCTGCCTTCCAATGCAGGGGGCATGGGTTCAATCCCTGGGAGTTGAAGATCCCACATGCCAAGGAGCAACTAAACTCTCATGCCAAAAATAGCCTGAGTACCACAGCTAGTGAGTCCATACATCACAACGAAACGAAGACCCTATGTGCCCCAACTAAGACCCAGCACAGCCAAATTAAAAAAAAAAAAAAAAAACCCTTCTTAAAGAAAAAGCAAGGATGTGTCTAAAAAAACTAGGATATGTCTCCCCTACATGAGGGAATTTAGATTTACAGTCAACATGAGAATCGTGTCTCAGACTTCTGCCAGAGATTCTTCAGCATACTTTACGCAGCTTATGCGCAGAAGCTCAGTCCTGTCTGACTTTTTGCAAACCTGTGGACTGTCACTCGCCAGGCTCCTTTGCCCATGGGCTTCTCCAGGCAAGAATACTCGGGTGGGCTGCCATTTCCTCCTCCAGGGACTCTTCCTGACCTCGGGATCAAAACTCCAGCATTGTCAGGCGGATTCTTTACTGCTAAGCCACCTGGGAAGCTCCCAAGTTTCTCACCTGACATTTCTCTCCACTTATTAACACACTAGAATATTTGTAAATAAAGATATGGCATTGCTGAGACTTCCTAGAGGTTCAGAGGTCAAGACTGAGCTGCTTGGAACACAGGTTCCATGTCTGGGCAGGGAACTAAAATCTCACATGCCAAAAAAGAGAGAGAGAGACAGAGATGTCATTGTCTACAATCAGAAAATCGCATCTTCTTGGTGAGAGGGAAAAGTCTCAAGAAGCATTGTGTGTGTTTCCTGAATTGGCTTTAAAAAAAAAATGTCCCTCCTTATGTATAGAAGCAGAAGTTGAAGTCATGCACTGGAATGGCTCCTTTCCTGTGTTTCCAGAAACAGTGCTGAGCCCCGGAAGGCCCCCAAATTACCAAGTCTCTTCCTTCCCATGAGAAAGAAGTGTTTTCTTGAAAGAGTATTGGGAAACAGGTTAGCAGTTCAGCTTCCCTCCCCTCTGAATTCCTAGAACTATGTTTTTCCCTCCTGGGAAAGGAGGGGCAGAGGTAAGGTAATGAGAGCGTCATCGGGGAAGCCCAGGTCTAACGCTCAGAGGGTGCAGGCTAGCACCACCTTCTTTTCACCCCCTGCCTGCGAACTCATGTGACTCACCCCTGAATTGAATGCATTCCCTGTCCCAGGTCAGAGCCTGTACCACGGCTCCAGGCTGCCTCCTTTGGTTCATTGTCCATTATCACCCTGAGATATCTTCCCTGGTGCAGGTCTGACCCCATCCCTCCCATACTCAAAACCATTCTATATCATATGAAGGAATATTGTTGCTATTTAGTCAACAACTTGTATCCGACTCCTTTGCAACCCCATGGACCGCAGTCCACCAGGCTCCTCTGTCCATGGGATTTTTCACCACCGAGTCCCCAGGGAAGTCCCGCAAAAGAATATTATTCAGCCATAAAAAGGAACGAAGTGTTAGTCGCTCAGCCATGTCCAGCTCTTTGCAATCCCATGGAATGTAGCCCACCAGGCTCCTCTGTCCATGGGATTCTCCAGGCAGGAATACTGGAGTGAGTCAGCATTTCCTTCTCCAGGGGATCTTCCCGACCCAGTGATCAAAAGATCTCCCACATTATGGGCAGATTCTTTGCCATCTGAGCCACCAGGGAAGCCCCTCCCCTAAAAAAGGAATGAAGTACTGATATATACTATTACGTGCTGAATCTTGAAAAGTGAAGTAAGTGAAAGTGAAGTCACTCAGTCGTGTCCGACTCTTTGCGACCCGTGGACTGTAACCCACCAAGCTCCTCCGTCCATGGGATTCTCCAGGCAAGAATACTGGACTGGGTTGCCATTTCCTTCTCCAGAACCTTGAAAACAAATATATAATATTGCCCATGTGTGGAATTTAGAAAAATGGTACAGATGAACTTATTTGCAAAGCAGAAACAGATGTAGAGAACAAGTGTACAAATACCAAGGGGAAAGTAGGGATGGACCGGGAGACTGGGATTGACATATATGCATGGTAGAGAACAGTGAGAATCTGCTGTGCAGCACGGGGCACTCTGCTCAGTGCTCCGCGGTGATCTACACGGGAAGGGGATCCAAAAAAGAGGGGATCTGTGTATACACATGGCTGATCCATTTTGCTGTATAGCAAAAGTTAACACAACATTGTAAAGAAGCTATCAGTTCAGTTCAGTTCAGTTGCTCAGTCATGTCCGACTCTTTGCCACCCCATGAAACGCAGCACGCCAGGCCTCCCTGTCCATCACCAACTCCCGGAGTTCACTCAGACTCACGTTCATCGAGTCAGTGATGCCATCCAGCCATCTCATCCTCGGTCATCCCCTTCTTCTCCTGCCCCCAATCCCTCCCAGCATCAGAGTCTTTTCCAATAGGTCAACTCTTCACATGAGGTGGCCGAAGTACTGGAATTTCAGCTTTAGCATCATTCCTTCCAAAGAATTCCCAGGGCCGATCTCCTTCAGAATGCACTGGTTGGATCTCCTTGCAGTCCAAGGGACTCTCGAGAGTCTTCTCCAACACCACAGTTCAAAAGCATCGATTCTTCGGCTCTCAGCCTTCTTCACAGTCCAACTCTCGCATCCATACATGACTACTGGAAAAACCATAGCCTTGACTAGACGGACCTCAGTCAGCAAAGTAATATCTCTGCTTTTGAATATGCTATCTAGGTTGGTCATAACTTTTCTTCCAAGGAGTAAGCATCTTTTGATTTCATGGCTGCATTCACCATCTGCAGTGATTTTGGAGCCCAGAAAAATAAAGTCTGACACTGTTTCCACTGTTTCGCCGTCTATACTATACTCCAATAAAATTAATAAAAAGAAAGAAAGAAATGTAGGCCCTCACACCCACTAAAATAGAATTTTTATTTCAATAAGGTCTCCTGGTGATGCACACTAGGATTTGAGAATCCCTACCTGGAGACATGATTTTGCAATTGTACCCAGAAATGTTCACTAACCCCGGTTCCATTCCTTAACCGCTAAAAAAGTTTTTTGAAGCATTGTTGATTTACAGTATTGTGTTAATTTCAGGTATACAGCAATGTGATTCAGTCATATAATATACATATGTACATTATTCTATTTCACTATAGTTTGTTACATAAAAAGCCATATTGTTTGTATATGAATCCAGCTTTATTCTGAGTCCAGAAAACTTGACTGGCCCTCACGAATCCCTTCCCTTTCCGCTAAGCACAGGGGTCCTGTCTTTCCTTCTAGAAGCACCGGCAGTTGAAGAGGCAGACTTCCAGTGTGGATGGTGGTTGAGGAAAGAAGGACGTGAGAGAACAGGACAGTTAAAGCATGTCACAAGTAAGCGTCAGAGCCAAACGTCTCATCTCTGAAATTCCCTGTTTACACAGACTATGGCAGGGCTTACGCTGTGCCCTACTTCTTCATTTCCTCACCAAGCCTGTGAAAGTTTAGGATGAAGCTTAGAAAGTGCTTCCAGGCTCTCACTTGACCAGAAAAGGCCCAGGGCAAGGGGTGGGGGGAGAGGAATACGAAGACCCTAGAGGGTATCCACATTGCATCACTGGCCCTAGAAAGACCTGGAAACCAAAGCATTTCCCCCGAACCCCTTCTTCACCTTGTTGCCATGTTCAAAACCATTCGCTGGCTCCCTGGACATCCTTGGTGGAACAGCGGATAAGGGGCTTCCCACGTGTCTCTAGTGGTAAAGAACCTGGCTTCCGATGCTGGAGATACAACAGATGTGGGTTCCATCCCTTGGGTTGGGATGATTCCTTGGAAGAGGGCACGGTAAACCCCTCCAGCATTCTTGCCTGGAGAATCTCATGGACAGAGGAGTCCGACGGGCTACAGCCCATAGGGTCGCAAAGACAGGGCTGAAGTGACTCAGCATGCAGGCGTGCACAGTGGATAAGAATCTGCTTGCCAATGCAGGGGACATGGGTTTGATCCCTGGTCAGTGAAGGTTCCTTGTACCATGGAACAGCTAAGCCCTCGTGCCACAACTACTGACCATCTCCCTAGAGCCTCTGCTCCACCACAGAAGCCCCCACAATGAGAAGCCCAAGAACCACAAGGAAGAATAGTCCCCACTCGCCACAACTAGAAAAAACCCACGTATAGCAATGAAAAATCAGCACAGCCAAAAATCAATAAATAAACCTTTAAGAAAAAACAGAGTATCCAATTATAAGAGCCCTCCTTTCTCCCCATCCAACCTAAATCTTTCCCAGCATAAACACCTGATAGCTATTTGAGCTACATCCTTCTCCAGACTGTATCTTCTTGGGGGTGGGGGGTGCACTGCGTGGGGTCTTAATTATGGGAGGCTGGCTCCAGAGTCTGTGGGCTTAGTTCCCCCAGCAGGGATCATACCCACACCCTCTGCCCTGGAAGAGGGATTCTGAACCCCAGGATCTCCAGGGAAGTCCTGACTATACCCTTTTTATTCATCCGAGGGCAGCTTCCTGGTCTGAAGGAGATGAGATGTCTATCTCTGCCCTTGTTTAGTTGTGTGATGGTGGAGAATCATGTACCCCTCTAAGCTTCTGTCTCCCTCATCAATACCCGGAAGAAAAATTTGCTCACCTTCACCCACATTTCACGTTCACATTTGCTCCCATGACATTGGTTATTGCAAGCGACAAAGCCAAGTCTAATATCATTGAAAAGAAGGTCTAATTCTCCCATGAGGAAGCATGCGTTGCTAGGCTGCCTCAGTCATGTCTGACTCTGTGCAACCCCATGGACTGTAGCCCACCAGGCTCCTCTGTCCATGGGATTCTCCAGACAAGAATACTGGAGTGGGTTGCCATGCCCTACTACAGGGGGTCTTCCTGACCCAGGGATCGAACCCACCTCTGTTATGTCTCCGGCACTGGCAGGCAGGCTCTTTACCACTAGCACCACCAGGAAAACATTTCCCCAACCCCAAGGGCAGGAACTATTATGATCTACTTCGGACCCAGTGAGGCAAGGAAGACAGTAGTCAGGACAAAGAGTGTTTGGTCCAGGGAGCGGGGAAGGAGGAGAGAAGTGAAAGCTTTTTCTCACTACCACTCAAGGCCTCCTGCGATTTCCCAATCTGTCTCCACTTCCTCCTCTTCAAAGTGGACCTGTTGCTAAGGTGAGGGTGTGGTGGGGAGGGGTGGGAAGGAATCCAAGCGGGAGGAGGTGCTACTTCAACAGAAGGACTGTCCGGGAGCTCACGTCTCTGCCTGCCGTGACCAGAGCTGGGCATGTGGCCTCGCTCCTCCCAGGTATAGAAACACCCCTGCAGCCTCTCTCCTGGAGGGCCCACGGCGCCCCCATGTCCCCAGCCCCTCTCAGGAGTGAGCTGGGTCGCCTCTGCACCTACTTGGAGGAACTGGAGGCCGTGGAGCTGAAGAAGTTCAAGTTATACCTGCGGACTGGGACAGAAATGGGGGAGGCCAAGATCCCCTGGGGGCGGATGGAGCCGGCGGGTCCCCTGGAAATGGCCCAGCTGCTGGTGGCTCATTTCGGGCCACGAGAGGCCTGGCTGCTGGCCCTTGGCGTCTTTCAGCATATCAACAGGAAGGACCTGTGGGAGAGAGGCCACAGAGAGGACCAAGGGAGGGGTAAGGAGGTGGTGATGGTCCGGGCTGAGGCTGCTACCCACCAATTTCCTTCTTTTGTGTTTTTGTTTCGTTGTGTTTTTTTCCAAGATTTTCTGCTGCTTCCTGTTTTAAAAATTAATTATTTAATTTGGCTGCACCTGGTCTTACTTGTGACACGCGGGGTCCTCACTGTAGCATGCTGGTTTCTCTCTCTAGTTGCCTGGAAGCATGTGAAATCTTAGTTCCCCCAGTGGGGATTGAACTTATGCCCCTTGCATTAGAAGGCCGGTTCTTAATCACTGGACCACTGGGGAAGATCGCCCATTCTCCTTCCTGATGATCGCTGGGCTCCCAAGAGCCACCCCTAACCCACCCCCCTGGCCTTTGTTTGAGCTGCCTGGAGTACAGGCAGCTGAGCTCTGTATCTTTGAGCCCCCTCTATCTTCTTCACCTGGAAATCTCCTATTCATCTGTCAGAGCCCTGAAGGCACTACTTTCTCTGTGATTCCTGTACTCATTTTCTCCCTCCCCCTGCTCAGTCACCCTGGCTGGCTTGGAAACCCCACTTTTCATACTAAGTGCTTAATAAATATATATTTTGGAGTCCATAAAAGAATAGACGATGTTCAATAAATAAGTGTCGAATAAAAAAATATGCCAGGTACACATGTATAAAAGACATTTTAAAAATGCTAGTTTCTGGTATGGGGCTGAAGGGGAGGAGGAATCCAAGCCAACTCAGAATGCCCTGGCTGAAGGATTAATCAGATGGATGGAGGTGCCCATCACTATGATTGATACCTGTGGGCAGTGAGTTATTACCATGGAGACAGTTTGATGTAATGGAAGTTACTGTTGTGAAGGGCTAGTCAGATACGTGCCAGCTGATCTGGCAAAATTCCTCTTCCAGACGCTCCACTGGGCAGCGAGTCAGCATGTTCTCTGGACGTCTTGCCTGCCGCTCCAAGAAAAGGTGAGCAGTGAGCCATGTAAGCTGGTGCAGCCACTATGGAAAACAGCATGGAGGTTCCTCCGAAAACTAAAACTAGAATTACCATATGACCCAGCAATCCCACTCTTGGGCGTAGACCCGAACAAAACTCTAATTCGAAAAGATACACGCCCCCTTTGCTCACAGCAGCCAAGACATGGGAAAGACCTAAATGTCCATTGGCAGTTGAATGGATAAAGATAGATAAATATATCACATCTGCTTTACCATTCCAGCCTGAAGAAGCTGGAATGCTATTCAGCCACGAGAAAGAATGAAATCATGGCATTTGCAGCAACACAGATGCAACTAGAGATTATCGTACTAGGTGAAGTCAGAAAGACAAACGCCATATGATATCACTTGTGTGTGGAATCTAAAATACGGCGCAAATGAACCTATCCACAAAACAGACTCACAGACCTAGAGGAGAGAGGGGAGGTGGGTGGAGGAGGGAAGGACTAGTTCTGGATTAGCGGATCCAAACTATTCTATATAGGATGGATAAACAACAAGGTCTTACAGTACCACAGTGAAGTACATTCAATATCCTGTGATAAATCATAATGGAAAAGAATAT
>SJYA01010913.1:0-12873 GCA_006410615.1 Neotragus moschatus
GCTGGCTGACTGAGTGGGTACAAGGGCATCCTACACTCCAGATTCCTCAGGAGACCGGGGGTTGTGGAGGAGGAGTTTCTGGACGAGGGAGGGCTGGCATGGAGGAGGGAGAAGGTCCTGATCATTTCACCCCGCAGGGCATGCTCCACACCCACTGCCCTATTTGACCCCACATCACACTTCCTTCCAGAGGAAACACAGGACTCAGAAAATGCATTTCACTCAGAAACCCATCAGCCTGGTCTCCGAGTGACGCAGCAGCTCGGCGGAGGCAGCAACTACCCTGGGCATCGGAACAGGAGGGAAAGAGGGTGAACATTTAAGAAAACAAAACAAAAATCTCAGCTGTTTTCAAAAGAAGCGCCTGCTGGGAAACACCAACATGATCTAACACCACATCAGACACCAGATGCCTCACACAGAGGGAAGTGACGAAGCTGCGTGTTCTCCAAACAGAAGAGTACTCTCCAAACGGCTGTTTTCCTCATGGCTGCTGCTGCCAGTCCCCTCTCTCTGACGGGTGTCAGGGTCCAGCTGAATTTAGTTGCCTCCTGGGAGATGCGCATCCCTGGCTGGTCAGTTCAAAGTCATCAGGGAGTAAGATAAAAATTTACCAAGTCCAAGGCATATCCAAAATCCGGCTACACAAAAGCTCGCTGGCTGCCCCACAGCCCTTCCAGCCAAACACACCAGCACACACGGAGCTCAGCCCCCAGACTCCATTATGTCCCCCTCTTAAGGGAAACAAGAAGCTGGTCCCCCAGACCAAGACGGAAAATCCAGGCCGGATGCGGGGTAGGTTTGTAGTTGCCACACTTTTACATGTTAAAAAACAAGTGCGTGTTGGAATGACAGCCTGCTTTCCCACCAGCGGCCCAGCTCGGGAGGCCCCGTGGGTGCAGCTCACAGCTCGGCTGACGAAAGGACTAGCCAACCCTTTCAGGCTCCTGGGGCAGCAGCAACCCCCTCTCCCCGTGGTCTGGCCAAGGGCCTAGCCTCCACCCCTGCTGAACAAGGGGATCTTAATGTCACCCCAAAAACAAATAATGTAGGTCCAGTGTTCAAAGCCAGAGGCAGAAGCAGCTGCACTCCAGGAGAGAGAAAAGACACTTTTGTGTTCAGCTAAAGCCCTCATTTCAACCAAAGGGAATATAAATAACTCTGTGCCCAAACTGGCACTATTGCTTTTAAAAACAGAATAAGAAAGAAAGAAAAAGAACCCATGCCAAATCCCAACCTGGTCCTTGCCAGAGCTGTCCAGGCTGTTGGGACATGGATCAGGGCAAAGGGTCTTCATGAGGATTTTCAATTTGGGAAAAAACCAGTCATGGACAGAGGGAATTCTGGAATCCTTCCACCACAGACTTAGAAAAGCAGGTGGCCCCAGCCCATGGGATCGCAGAGTAGAGATCCACCTTTTTGGGGTTCTCGGTAGAAATCAGGACTTCCCAGCTTCCTGACTGCCCCAGCTGTATCCCCAGGTGCAAAGAGAAATAGAAAAAAAAAATCTTCACTTGCTGCCTTCAAACCAACCAGCGCTTACGCAGAGAAAAAGGGAGAGGAGGTGTGCAAGCTGGCGTATTTGATCCAAATCAGATCCCCAGCTGGATGGGCTCGTCTTTCCTGGTCAGGGCCCGGAGGGCAGATGTCTCTCTCAGGGTCCTTGGCAGGATGAGGTCTTGGGAGGCCTGAGCAACAATCAGTGTTCATGGCAACAGTTGATTTTGCCTTCTGACTGCTCTAGGAGGTCCAGCATCTCCTCAATGATGGCCCGAAGTGCCCGGCCCAGCTGGTCTGCATTGTACGGCTTGCCCAGAGGGGGCACGTGAACGAAGGCTGAGCGGCCGTGACTCTGGTACAGAGAAGTATAGTAGGTGAAGTCGCAGAGGTACCTAAGCCGTAAGGCGTTGGGGATGGGAGAGAGACCAAAATGGGGTTAGAGAGTGACTGTTCCATCCAAATCCATCTTAAGACAGCCCCTCAACCTCACCAGTCATCTGCAAGATGAAATACTGCTCCTCCCTCCCCAAGCAGCAAAAATGAGAAAACAGTAACTCCAAGTGCTGGGGTATATTGTGGAGGAAGAGGCAATATGAGGTGCTGTTGGTCGGGATGCAAACTGCCCTGGGGAGGGCAATCTGGCAGGCTAGCAAAATTACAGGTGTACAGCATTCAGTGTCCTGTGATAAACCATGATGGAAAAGAATACAAAAAAGAATATACGTATATATATACCATGTATGTACACACACACACAGATACGGGCTTCTAGGTGGCCCAGGTGGGAAAGGATCCACCTGCAGTGTGGCAGACCTGGGTTCAGTAGCTGGGTTGGGAAGGTCCCCTGGAGAAGGAAATGGCTACCCACTCCAGTATTCTGGCCTGGAGAATTCCATGGACAGAAGAGCCCGGCAGGCTACAGTCCACAGGGTGGCGAACAGTCGGACATGACCCAGAGACTTTCACATATATGTACGCGCACACGTAGATGAAGTGTATATATATAAAACTGAACCACTTTGCTGTACAGCAGAAATTAATACAGTATTGTAAATCAACTATACTTTAATAATTTTTTTTAAAATTACAAAGGCACAGGCTTTATGACCTGATGTTTCCAGTTTTTAGAATCCATCTCAGGAACCATGTGCATCAGAGCAGAAGAACGCTGAGCAAGGCATTTGGCGCAGCATGATGTGTAGGAACAGGAAGGCAGGACGCAAGCTGCTAGAATGTGAACGCTGGCGGTCCCCTCCTAAACTCCTCCCTCCCTGTGGAGGACACAGCCAGTCGGCAGTCTGCAACCTTAGGAAGGCCTCCATCAGAATGCCACCGGGCCGCCCCCTTGATCTTAAACTTCCCTGCCTCCAGAATTATAAGCGATAACTTTCTGGTGTTTACAAGCTACCCAGTTGGGATGTTCTGGTTATAGAGGCCTGAACAGAATAAGATACCACCTAAATGTCTGCTGACAGTGAACGCGAAGGAGGCTCAGTCGTGTCCGACTCTTTGGGACTCCAGGGACTGTATAGTTCTCCAGGCCAGAATCCTGGAGTGGGTAGCCACTCCCTTCTGCAGGGGATCTTCCCAACCCAGGGATCTAACCCAGGTCTCCCGTATCGCAGGCGGATTCCTTACCAGCTGAGCCACCAGGGACGCCCGTCCACTGACAGCAGAATGATTTAATAAACTGGTTCATCTGCAGAGTGGGGTACTATGCAGTGGCTTACAAGGCATGTGGTGGATCCACGGGAAGACAGACCCGCAGCACACGCCCACGAATGAAACCCAGGAAGGGAACTCTCAAGAAATCCACACCATATAACCTCATCCACATAAAAGCAAAGCGAAACAGAACAAAACGCAAAAGCAGCACACGAAGTGTGTATAGAAACATATGTGCTAAGAAAGAGTGTCATGATTTAAGTCTGATTTAACAGAGGGATCCCTGGCAGGAAGTGAGGTGGGGAGAGAGTTCAGGAGAACCTTTCACAACAGGAACATGTGAAAATATATTTCAGAATTATCTGAGTAACTTAAAATCAGCTTCAGGAGAGTTTCCTGGTGGCCTAGTGGTTAGGGTTCCAGGCTTTCATTGACAGGGCCTGCAATGTGTGTGGCCCAGTCAAAAAAAAAAGTAGTTTTAAAAAAAGACTAATGGGAGAAGGGAGGGACAATGCAAGAGTAGGGTATTGAGAGGCACAGCTATTAGGTATAAAATAAGCTACAAAAATAGAGCATTTTGTACAACACAGGGAATATAGCCAATATTTTATAATAACTATAGATGGAGTATATACACCTTTGAAATTGTGAATCACTGTACTGTACATCTGTAATGTATAATATTGTACATCAACTACACTTCAATTAAAAACAGAAAAACAAAGACTGATGGTAAATTCAGTTACTTCTTCATTCCATCAACTGAATTTGCTACCTGCTGCCTTTGGGCTGGTGAGGTGTAGACGGTGTTGAGAAACTGAGGCACTTGGTATCGAAAGCACACAGAACAGAGAAGTCTGGGAGGCGGTGAAGGCCTTCCCAAAGAGCCAGCACGGGGAGTGAAGACCTGAGACAGCCTTACCAGCGGGAAGTGAGTTCTGAGCAGAGGTCACAGCATGTGCAAAGGCCCTGAGGCCAGAGTGAGCTTGCGGCATGTGAGGACAGGTGGAGAGCGGTTTGTGGGTGTGGAAGGCAACGGGCGAGGGGGCAGTAGAGACAGAGGAGTCTGGCAAGGTGGACAGGGGCCAGGCCACACAGGCCCCGAGGATGGCAGAGAGTTGGGATTTTATTTGCAGTGCAGTGGGAATTGCAGGAAGAATTAACCAAGTTAGGGACTTTATCTGCCTTAAATTAATAAAAGACTTTCTATTAGGCTGAATAGTTTCTCCTCCAAATTTCTGTTCACCTAGAACATCAAAATGTGACCTGATTTGGAGACAGAGTTTTGCAGACATAATTGGTTAAGATGAGGTCACACTGGATGAAGGTAAGTCTTATATCCAATGACTGATGTCCTTGTAAGAAGATGTCCTTGTGTGAAGACACATATCAGGAGGAAGCCATGTGGAGATGAAGGCAGCAATTTGGAGTAAAGTATCTCAAGCCATGGAACATTCAGGGTTGTCAGAAGCCACCAGAAGAAGCCAGGAGAGGGTCTGAGATTCCCCCTCAGGCCCTCCAGAAGGAACCAGCCCTGCCGACACCTTGATTTTGAACTTCTAGCTTCCACACTGGGAGAGAATAAATGTTTGTTGTTCTAAGCCACCAACACGGTAACTGGTTACAGCAGCCACAGGAAGCTAATACAGAAACTGCCTGCTTAGAGGAGAAGGCCCATCAGGGTTGGAGCAGAGGTGGCAGGAGGAGCAGTAGGGAGGCAGCCGGGGCCACGGCCAGGAGATGCCAGGGGCTTGGGTTGGGAAAAGTGGGCAGAGCCACACACAGTGAGTTGCAGATGGGGCCTGTTATGAATACATAGTTAGCTGTGTGCCTTATGCACATTGAGAATTATATACTGTGAAATCCTATGTGAAGTTTACTGTGTAAAGTATTATGTGTGTGTGCTGGGCTTGCCTGGTGGCTCCGTGGCAAAGACTCTACCTGCCAAGGCAGGAGATGTAGGAGATGCTGGTTTGATCCCTGGGTCGGGAAGAAACCTGGAGGAGGCCAAGGCAACCCACTCCAGTAATCTTGCCTGGAGAATCCCATGGATGGAGGAGCCTGGCGGGCTTCAGTCCAGGGCGTTACAAATAGTTGGGCATGACTGAAACGACTTAGCACGTGTCTATGTTAAGTCGCTTCAGTCACGTCAGACTCTTCTCGACCATACTATTTAAATAGTCTGTGCTTTGATTTCCATACCTTTAGGCCATGAAATTTTTGTACCTTGTTTTACATCCCTGGATATGTTCCAGTGTCTCCTAGTTTACAGTCTATGGGAACTTGAATAGAATTCGTATCCTACTACTCTGTGAAAACTGTATAAATCTTAATTATGTTGAATTGGTTCACAGTGCTTTTCAGGTCTACTATGTCCTTCTACTTCTCTGTATATACATTCTATTAATTTTGGAAGATTTGATATTAAAATTCCAACTAAAAATCTTAATTTATCTACTTAAAAAATAATCATAATATATAGAGGAACTGGGCTTCTCTAGTGGCTCAGGTGGTAAAGAATCTGCCTGCAATGCAGGAGACCTGGGTTCGATCCTTGGATTGGGAAAATCCCCTGGAGAAGGGAATGGTAAGCCACTCCAGTATTGTTGCCTGGAGAATTCCATGGACAGAGGAGCCTGGCAGGCTACAGTCCATGAGATCCCAAAGAGTCAGACACAAATGAACAACTAACACACAGTGGAACTATATGTAACCTTGTTCTGTGTCTTCCAAGTCTCCAGTAAACGTGTTTCATAATTAAAAAATAAACAAATAAATAGTCCATCAAGTGGTAAATCAATGACCTTTCCAAAAGTTAAAAACTAAATAAATAAGTTAGCACTTGGCCAAAAGAGGTCACAGTCAAACACACTTGGCTTATTCAACACTCAGCCTGGGCTGATAGGAGGGAAACTCCATTCACACCTGCACCACAGGAGCCCCACGGTGCCTTACCTGCCTGCATCTTGTGAAATGGTCACTGACACATCCAAGCCCAGTGTAGTAACCCTCTTACACACAGCATCCATGTCGATGATGGAGTCAATGCTTTCAGGCCCGTCCTCCACACAGCACTGGGAGCCGGGGCAGAATCGGCAGTTGTCCAGGCCCTTGTAACCCTTGTTGTGTCCACACTTCTCCAGTGTGACTGCGGTTGCCATGCCCGACACTCCTACGTGCACCACCAGCTGCAGACAGATGGGTACAGCTTAATAAGGTCTGGTCACGGGGCTGGGGAATCCCCTCAGGCCAAGAGAGGACAGTATCCTCACAGAGCTCTGCTGGCGGTTACGTGCTTTCTGACATCTTGCTGCTGGAACAGATCCTGCAATCACTCTTACAGAAACATGTGCCGGTTGAAACATGCAAGAATGTGAAATACGCCAAGATGTTCATAGGAGCTTTGTCATCACAATACTGGAAACAATTGAATTGGCCATTCATGGGGAGGGGGTTGACTAAATAAATTATGAGCTACCATGCTCAAGGCAATTTTTTATGGAATAATCTTCAAGGCAGATTGCCAGATGCAAAAGGCAAGGTATAGTTTCCAAGAATCTAACTTAAAAATAGTCAAAGAGATAATAATCTGCCAATGGTCCCTTCAGTGTAATTTATAAAAATGAGAAAAAAAAACACATGGAAATGAATAGCAAGCCCAATAATAGAAGAATGGCTATATCAATTACTAAATACTACTCAGCTATTAAAATAATGTCGAGGGACAATTTTTAACAACCTGTGCGATTACAAGCTCCTGGGCTGCTTCATCTGCTACTGGCTGCCTGGCACTAACCCTGTTACCTGGTGCTCCATAAGCCAGCAGCACCAGATAACACGGGGATCTCCCGTGAATGTGAAAACAAGCCAGCAGCTGCAGCTTATACCTTATAGGGCTGAATGGTGACTCTGCCACCATCACACACACACGAAAAAGGTCTGTTCCCTGTGCGAATACCTAGAAATTGTGACTGGGACCTTGTTTGGGAAAAGGGTCATGCCAGATGCAGTTAAGTAAAGGATCTCAAGATGAAGTACTCCTGGATTATCTGGATGGACCCGAAATCCATTGACAAATGCCCTTAAAAGAGACACACAGAGGAGGGACAGAGGGAGGGGGAAGGAGAAAGTCATGTGAAGACAGTGGCAGGGGACAGAGTGATGCAATCACAAGCCAAGGAACGCTTGGAGCCCCCAGGAACTGGGAGAGACAGGCAGGATCCTCCCCTAGAGCCTTGGGAAGGAGCCACTGCTCCGCTGTCATTGTGGACTTCTGCCCCCCAGGACTGCGTGCACATTTCTGCTGTTTTAAAATACCTCGTTGGCAGTCAACTGTTACAGCAGTCACTCGAATCCACGTAGCGCATGCTCAGTTGCTCCGTGGCGTCTGACTCTTTTCGACCCCATAGATTGTAGCCTACCAGGCTCCTCTGTCCGTGGAATTTTTCAGGCAAGGATACTGGAGTGGGTTGCTGTTTTCTACTCCAGGGGATCTTCCCGACCCAGGAATCAAACCCTCATCTCTTGCATCTCCTGGATTCATTACCACTGTGCCGCCCAGAAAGCCCTAACCGTGAAGTACACGCTTAAACAGTACTTGCAGGCGTATATGCAGATCATGTGTGGGAAGATGTGAGTGATGGCGATCACCACGGTACCAGTCAACCACTGTTGAGAGCCTGCTGTAGCCCAAGAGTTCTCAACCAGGGGTTTGGCAATATCTGGAGACATTATGGGGTATCAAACTGGAGACAGAGATGTCCTGGCATCTAATGGGTAGTGGCCAGGTAAGGTGCTCAGCCCCATTTACAGGGCACAGCACGGCCCACCACAGGGAAGGCTCTGGCCCCCGCGAGGCTGAGAAATCCTGGGGTAGGCTACGGAACCGTTTATCACCCTTCTGGCCTCGTCTCCCTCATCACCACCACAAACTCAGGATGTTGGTACTGGTGATATTCTGATCTATAATAAGAAATATAGGGACTTCCCCGGTGATCCAGTGGTTAAGACTTCGCCTTCCAATGCAGGGGGTGCGGGTTTGATCCCTGATTGGGGAGCTAAGATCCTACACCCCTTGTGGCCAAAAACAGAAACCATATTGTAACAAATTCAATAAAGCTTTTAAAAATGGTCTACATCCAGAAAAAAAAATCTTAAAAGAAGAAATGTTTATTTGTTCTTTGTCCACTATTTCAGGCACAGAGCTCTTAACACCCCTAGAGTTCCCTAAGTGATGAAAGCAATAAAGGTGTCCTGCTGTGTTTTTTGGGGGGGTCGCATGGCATCGAGATCTTAGTTTCCTGACCAGCGATCAAACCCATGCCCCATGCAAGGGAAGTGCAAAATCTGAACCACTGGACTGCCAAGGAAATCCCCTGTTTTGTTAATGAGGTAATTAAAAAAATGTATTTTAGGGACTTCCCACATGGCCCAGTGGTTAAGCCTCTACATTTCCACTGTAGAGGGCCCAGGTTCAATCCCTAGCCAGGGAATGAAGGTCCCACATACTGCTGAGTGCAGCCAAAAAGAAAAAAAAAAATTTAAAAAAAAAATGTATTTTAAAAATCTGTTTCTGGCTGCACTGGGTCTTCATTGCTGTGGGCCTTTTCTCTAATTGCGGAGAGCAGGGGCTCCCGTCTGGTTGCAGCGCTCAGGCTTCTCACTGCAGAGGCTTCTCTTGTGGTGCACAGGCTCTAGGTGCATGGGCCTCAGTGGTTGTGTGCACGGAATTAGTTGCTCTGCCGCCTGTGAAATCCTCCTGGACCAAGGATCGAACCCGTGTCCCTGTACTGGCAAGCAGATTTTTATCCACGGAGCCACCAAGGAAGTCCAGTGAGAAAACTTCTAGAAAGCACCTTAGAATGGGGGCTGGTTGCCAGGGCAACCAGCCACATGATTGGAACACTGAAACTTTCAACTCCAACCCCGTCCCCCAAACCTCAGAGGATGGGAGAGGCCCCGGATGGAGAGTCCAGACGTCAGTGGCCAAACAATTAATCAGTCATGCCTATGCCATGAAGCCTCCATAAAACCCTTAAGCAACAGGGTGGGAGAGCTCCTAAATTAGTGAACAGATGGAGATTGGGAGGGCGTGGAAGCTCTACACACCTCCCCCCATACTTTGCCCTATGCATCTCTTTCATCTGAGTGGTTATTCCTGAGTCACGTGCTCTTATGATAAACTGGTAATCCAGTGAGTAAATGGGCTCCTGAGTAGTGAGCCGCTTCAGCAAAATTAACTGAACCCAAAGAAGGGATCTGATTTATTTAATTTTTTTTTTATTTTTATTTTTTTTTTTCATCTCAGGTGTACATGAGTTCCCAATCTTGAACCCCCCCAAGGGATCTGAGTTAAAGTCAACTGGACAGAAGCACAGGTAACAACCTGGACTGAAGACTGCCATCTGCAAACTATTCTATATAAAATGGATAAACAACAAGGTCTACATTCAATATCCTATAATAAACCATAATGGAAAATAGCTTTAAAAACAAGTGTGTGTGTGTGTGTGTGTGTGTGTGTGTGTAACTGAATCACTTTGCTATACAGCAGAAATTAACACAACATTGTCAATCGACTGTACTTCAAGAAAAAAAAGATTGGAATCTGGAGAGCAGTCCTTAACCTGTGGAATTTGATTCTTTTTATTTTTTATATTTTTGGCCACACCCAAGGCATGTGGGGTCAGCTCCCTAACCAGGAATCTAACCCACACCCCCTGCGGTGGAAGGGCGGAGTCTTAACTGCGAGAGAGCCAGGGAAGTCCTGGAGTGTGAGAACTGAGCTGAACTGCAGGACTCCCAGCTGCTGTCCAGGAATTTCATGGTGTGCGGATAATCCCCTACACACACTGAACTGGGTGGTAGAATTTCAGTACTACAGTCACCCCTTGGCTTGGTATCTACCGGTGATAGCTTCCAGGTCTCCTCTCCTCCCTTGGATACCAAAATCTGGGGGTGCTCAAGCTCCTTATCTAAAATGGCCTAGTATTTGCATAACCTACTCATATCTTTCTGTATACATGACATCACCTCCAGATTACGTATAATACCTAACAGAATGTAAACACTACGTAAATAAATAGCTTCCCGCTCAGGGAAATTCAAATTTTGCTTTTTGGAACTTTCAGGAATTTTTCTTTTTTCTGAACTGCACTGCCTGTAGGATCTTAGTTCCTCAACCAGGGATGGAACCCAGGGTGTACAAGCATAGAGTCCTAACTACTGGATAACCAGGAAATGCCCTGGAATCTTTCTTTTTTTGAAATATTTTTGATCTGTGCTGGGTTGAATCTTGACTATTATTATTGACACCTGTCACAGAAGGAAACCGAGGCATGTGGAAGCCTTTCTGTATGGTGAGAAGTTTCCTAAAAACATTTTCAGGCATGAGGTTTTCTTTTTAACTAGAATAAGGCAGGGCTGCAAAGACACAGTGGAGGAAAAAGCTCAAAGAAACCTCAGCCAATTCTCACTAAGCCTCCAGGCCCACCTCTGTAAAAACAGGCAAATTCCACTTGAGGGGCAATGAGAATGCTTCTTAAAAAGGAAGATGCCTCTAGCCAACCCTGGAGAATCTGAAATAACAGTCTAGAGTGGAAAACTGGGGCCCCCATAGGAGACTGGGATCGCACTTGTCAGAGATACCAGCCAATTTCCTACACAGTTTGTGCCCAGGACACAACTGGGCCACAACTACCTCTGGTAGGAGGGTGTGATCCCTGCCTGTCTAGCCTCTAATCCATCACACGCGGTTACAAACCACAGCTCCCTCCCACAGCCATTCTCCCTTTGTGAAACACCATCCCCTCTCCCGACTCCTGCTCATTCTAGGAGGTTTGGAGAGAGGTGACACCACCCCCTGCCCACCAGAGTGGGCATGTGGGATCCAGGCTTCACAAATTCCTTCTTCCCCAGCCATAGTGATTGGCTCAGGGACTGGACTGTGACCCAAGCTGGCCAATGAGAATCAGCTATAGACTTTGGGGAATTATTTGGAAGACAGGCGTTCTCTTTTTGGTGAGGGGCTAAATTTTGAGGATATCAGTCAGCAGCCACCTATTATTGCCAAAACAAAAGTAAAGTGCAAGGCAAAGATGAGTGGTGAAGAGAGGAGGCTGATGACATTGGGTGAGCACCTGGATCAAGCTATACCTGAAGCATACAAACGCTGATGCTCAAGCTGGGTTGAGGTGTGTTTTGACTGTCACTTATAATGAAACATGTTGTGACTGATACAGAACTCTAGTGGGACAGAATCAGCCTCTGTGAAGTTTCAGATGTTTGCTTTCCTCTCTCACCTCCAAGGGTAACCCAGAAAAGTGTGGCACCTGGGGGGATAAGACTGTGGTGCCAACCATGTGGTTGGAGCAGGAACAAAGCCACACAAACCATCCATCCTGGGTTACCACCTGCAGACCCTGATAGGGAAGCACCTGCCTTTGCCCCACTCACCTGTGGACTGTGCTTCTCCCACAGGGCGGGGATTAGCCTCTGGACTGTCTGATACTCCACTGGAATCTCATACACATGGAGATCCACGCTGTCTCCAAGCCCTAGTTTCTCCAGCTCCTGAAAGCAAAAGCAGAGGAAACACTGTGGTCTTAGATCCAGGCTGCAGGGATAACACAGTCTCTGGGGATGAGCTGACCTGTCCTCAGAAAACAAGCAGGGCTCCTGACTCACGGCAGAGCAGGAAGGCACCCGTGCTCATCCACCCCAAAGCTCCTCCCTCGGCCCCTTCTCCACCCATTCTCTCAGCATCTCCGTGGGCGGCAGCACGGTGCTGTGGCCTCTGAAGCTAGGCTCCTGGATTTGAACCCTCCTTGGACTTCACAGGTGGTATTAGTGGTAAAGAACCTGCCTGCCAATGCAGGAGACTCAAGAGACGCAGGTTCAATCCCCGGGTCGGGAAGATCCCCTGGAGGAGGGCATGCAACCCACGCCAGTATTCTTGTCTGGAGAATCCCATGGTCAGAGGAGCCCAGCAGGCTACAGACCATGGGGTCGTGAAGAGTCAGACAGGACTGAGTGACTGAGTGCACGTGTGACCTTGGGGAAGTCACTTAACCTCTCTTTGACTCAGTTCTCTCCTCTGTAAAATGGGGATAGTGACGTATTTTCTTCACAAGGTAGTTGTAATAATTGAAGGAACTAATTCACACTAAAGAGTTTCAAGCAATGCTGCAATGCTTAGCATTATAAGCGCTCAAATAATATTGGCTACCATTACTACTATTATTTTTGCTGTTTGTTATTATAATCTTCCTTTGTTATACCTGTTAAGAATTATTTACGATCTTGGTGCATGTTACATAGCAGGGTCCAACATATTTACAGATGCACCCAACTCATTAGAGAGTCTCTAACCATCTCAGGAATGAGGAGGTGTAAGAACATCATGGATTATAAACAAAAATGGNTAATCTTCCTTTGTTATACCTGTTAAGAATTATTTATGATCTTGGTGCATGTTACATAGCAGGGTCCAACATATTTACAGATGCACCCAACTCATTAGAGAGTCTCTAACCATCTCAGGAATGAGGAGGTGTAAGAACATCATGGATTATAAACAAAAATGGGCTGTGATGACCCCAGTGTTCATAGCAGCACTATTCACAATAGCTAAGACGTAGTACTCCTTATTACCAAATTCAGACTGAAATTGAAGAAAACAGGGAAAACCGCTAGACCATTCAGGTATGA
>SJYA01010914.1:0-13188 GCA_006410615.1 Neotragus moschatus
TGGTGATTGCACCCATGAAATTAAAAGACACTTACTCCTTGGAAGAAAAGTTATGACCAACCTAGATAGCGTATTCAGAAGCAGAGACTTTTTTTTGCCAACAAAGGTCCATCTTGTCACAGCTATGGTTTTTCCAGTGGTCATGTATGCATGTGAATGTTGGACTGTGAAGAAAGCTGACTGCTGAAGAATTGATGGTTTTGAACTGTGGTTTTGGAGAAGACTCTTTCCAACGAGTCCATTCTAAAGGATATCATTCCTGGGATTTCTTTGGAGGGAATGATGCTGAAGCTGAAACTCCAGTACTTTGGCCACCTCATGCGAAGAGTTGACTCATTGGAAAAGACTCTGATGCTGGGAGGGATTGGAGGCAGGAGGAGAAGGGGATGATAGAGGATGAGAGGGCTGGATGGCATCACTGACTCTATGGACGTGAGTCTGAGTGGACTCTGGGAGTTGGTAGTCGCAACGTGTCAGACACGACTGAGTGACTGAACAGAACTGAACTGGGGTGTTTAGTCTTGGGTTTATCCTGAATGGGACTCTCTGGGTTTCTTGGACTTGGATGGCTATTTCCTTCCCCATTTTAGGGAAGGTTTCAGCTATTATCTCCTCAAGTGTTTTCTCATGACTTTCTTTTTGTCTTCTTCTGGGATTCCTATTATTCAAATGGTGGGGTGTTTAATATTGTCCCAGAGGTGTCTGAGGTTGTCCTCATTTCTTTTAACTCTGTTTTCGTTTTTCCTCTCTGATTCATTTATTTCCACCATTCTACCTTCCACCTCACCTATCTTATCTTCTGCCTCAATTATTCTATTGTTGGTTCCCTCCAGAGTGCTTTTGATTTCAGTTATTGCAGTATTCATTATTGATTGACTCTCTATTTATCCTAGGTCCTTGTTAAACTTTTCTTGCATCTTCTCAATCCTTGTCGCCAGAGCGTTTATCTGTAACTCCATTTTGTTTTCAAGATTTTGGATTATTTTTATTATCATTATTCTTAATTCTTTTTCAGGTAGACTCCTTATCTCCTCCTCTCTTTTTTGGTTTGGTGGGCATTTATCATGTTGCTTTACCTGCTGAATATTTGTCTGTCTTTTAATTTTGTTTAGATTGCTGTGTTTGGGGTGGCATTTCTGTATATTGGAAGTTTGTGCTTCCTCTTTATTGTGGAGATTGCTCCCTGTTGGGAGTGTTGGACGAGTGGCTTGTCAAGGTTTTCTGCTTAGGGAAGCTTGCGACAGTGTTCTGATGGGTGGAGCTTGATTTCTTTTCTCTGTAGTGCAATGAAGCTTCCAGTAGTGAATTTTAGGGTGTCTAACGGTTTGGTGTGATTTAGGCAGCCTCTATTTTAATGCTCAGGGATGTGTTCCTGCATTGCTAGAGCATTAGAGTGGTATGTCTTGCTCTGGAACTTGTTGGCTCTTGGGTGGAGCTTGGTTTCAGTGTAGTTATGGAGGCTTTTGGATGAGTTCTTGTCGATTAATATTCCCTGGGGTCAGGAGTTTTCTGGTGTTCTCTAGTTTTGGATTTAAGCCTCTTGACTTTGGCTTTCAGTCTTATTCTTACAGTAGCCTCAAGACTTCTCCATCCATCCACCGCAGATGATAAAAATTTAGGTTAATGGTGAAACGATTCTCCACAATGAGGGACATCCAGAGAGGTTCACAGAGTTACATGGAGAAGAGAAGAGGAGGAGGGAGATAGAGGTGACCAGGAGGAGAAGAGGGGGAGTCAAAAGGGAAGAGAGCAGTTTAGACAGTAATCAATTTCCTATGTGCTCTCCACAGTCTGGGACACCCAGAGTGGTTCATGGAGTTAAGTAGAGAAGAGAGGGGAGGGGAGCAGATAGAGGTGACCTGGGGGACAAAATTGAGCATTAAAAGGGGAGAGAGCAATCAAGCCAGTAATCACACCCCTAACTAAAAATGGGTACTGAAGATTAGATTCTTAAAGGTACAAAATTGATCAGGTCAGTTCAGTCCAATCACTTAGTCATGTCTGACTCTTTGTGACCCCATGAACTGCAGCACACCAGGCCTCCCTGTCCATCACCAACTCCCAGAGTTCACTCAGACTCATGTCCATCGAGTCAGTGATGCCATCCAGCCATCTCATCCTCTGTGGTCCCTTTCTCCTCCTGCCCCCAATCCCTCCCAGCATCAGAGTCTTTTCCAATGAGTCAACTCTTCACATGAGGTAGCCAAAGTGCTGGAGTTTCAGCTTCAGCATCATTCCTTCCAAAGAAATCCCAGGGCTGATCTCCTTCAGAATGGACTGGTTGGATCTCCTTGCAGTCCAAGGGACTCTTAAGAGTCTTCTAAACGCCACAAAATTGATAACAAATACCAAAAAGCAAAGATTAAAAATCCAGAGTAGAAGTGAGACTCCCAGAAATACAATATTAGAAATACAAAACAAAATCACAAAAATTAAAAAAATACAGTATGAAATTTGTTTTAAAAATAGGGTCTTTTTATGCAAGTAGGTTATAAAAATGAATATTAAAGGAGTAATAAAGAAGTCAAAAATAAAAGAAATTAAAAAATTATAGTAGTAAAAATATATCTAGGAATTTTTCTGGAGCTGTTGAGGCCAGTGTGGGGTCAGTTCAGTTTCAGAAAGTTCCTTGTTCCAGCTTATAGTTCTTCTCAAGGTCTATAGGCCCCTTCCAATGTTTAGTCAATGTTAACTACAAGGTTTTTATCTGTTGCACCTGTCATTTTCAGAGCAGTTCCCTCTTCTTTGTTTATTTTGGCTTCATCTGTTTGCAGTTCTCTTCAGTGTCTAATTTCTACCCTGACTCAAAGGAGTGAAGGTGATCAATTATTTTTGCTCACTTGTTCAGTTGTGTTGTGGGGAGGAAGGAACATAGCAAACAAATATCACTGACTTGTGTGGGGAGTGCTCACATTGTATGGATCACACTGGGCTTGCCCTAGCTCATGGTGGCATGTACTTCCCTGGTTTACACTGCTCAGGTTCAGGTTTTTGGGTACTCCACAAAGGCACAGACTTGGTTGTGCATTTTGTGGCTTTCCCAGGTCAAAGCACCTCAGGCGATCAGGTGCTTGGTGAGCGCACTGTCCTAGGTGGGCTGTGCATCTTAATCACCTCCCTGGTCCTGGCTGCTCAGTGTCCTGGGTATGCTGCAAGAGCTCCCTCTCAGGTGTGCCATGTGTCTCCTCTGGGGAGCTGATCTCAGGTTGTGACCCTCCTGGCAGATGTCAACCATCCAGGATCCCAGGAAGACTTGGTTAGCAACTGGGAGTCTGCTCACAGTTTGGTGGAGAATGCCAGTCTCTGGGGCAGAGATTGCCCCTTGCTTACAGGCTCTGGCTGTCCCACGCCTGCCTCTCTGCCTCCAGTGGGGGAAAGGGCCATTCCACAGCTAGCTAGCTCTCCTTTGGTATTTGCTCAATCCTTTCCTCTGTGAGCAGGCCAGGCTGTGCCTTAGGTTAGAGCCTTAGGTTAGAGTTTTTCATGGAAAAATTCTCTCTTTTTCTCTCTCTCTGGCTATCCCACAGTTTGGGTTGTTATCTCATCTTAGTTCCCTCAGATTGTCCTCTGGGCATTCAGGCCTGGTCCTTAACCTATGCAACCTGTGCCTCTCTGTCCAGACCCCACTCGTTGGTGGTGATCACTAGCATCTGGGCTACTTCTCTGCTGGGAGTTGCAGTTAGGCATGTATTCTGTGGGTTTTCTTTTTTCTTTCTCCCTCCCAGTTATGTTGCCTTCTGAGATTCCAAAACTCTTCACAGACCTGCTGGTGAGAGGGTTTCCTGCTGTTTGGAAACTTCTCCTCCTTCACAACTCCCTCCTCAGAATGGGTCTCTGTCTCTAACTCTTTTGTATCTCTTTTTGTCTTTATATTTTGTCCTACCTCCTTTTGAAGAGAATGGGCTGCCTTTCTGGGCCTGGTGTCCTTCGTCAGCATTCAGAAGTTGCTTTGTGGAAGTTGCTCAGCATTCAAATGATCTTTTGATCAGTTTTTAGGAGAGAAAGTGGTCTCCCCATCCTATTCCTCCACCATCTTAGCCTCTGCCTTTTCTAAATCCAGCTTGTACCTCTGGAAGTTCTTGGTTAAGGTACTGTTGATGCCTAGCTTGAAGGATTTTGAGCATTGCTAGTACATGAAATGAACACAATTATGTGGTAGTTTGAACACTCTTTGGTATTGCCCTTCTTTGGGATTGGAATGAAAAATGACCTTTTCCAGTCCTATCATTACTGCTGAGTTTTCCGAATTTGCTGGCATATTGAGTGCTGCACCTCTTAGGATTTGAAGTAGCTCACCTAGAATTCCATCACCTGCACTAGCTTTGTTCATAGTGATGCTTCCTAAGGTCCACTTGACTTCGAATTCCAAGATGTCTGGCTCTAGATGAGTGACCACACCATCGTGGTCCATCATTATCCAGGTCATTAAGTCCTTTTTTGGATATAGTTCTTATTTGTATTCCTACCACCTCTTCTTAATATCTTCTGCTTCTGTTAGGTCCATACCGTTCTGTCCTTTATGTGTGTAACTTTGCATGAAATGTTCCCTTGAAATCTCGCCTTTTCTTGAAATGATCTCTATAGTCTTTACCATTCTATTGTTTTCCTCTATTTCTTTGCATTGTTCACTTAAGAAGGCTTTCTTATCTCTCTTTGCTATTCTTTGGGACTCTGAGTATATCGTTCCCTTTCTCCTTTGCCTTTTTCATCTCTTCTTTTCTTAACTATTTTCAAGTCCTCCTCAGACAACCATTTTTCCTTTTTGCATTTCTTTTACTGGGGGTGGTTTTGATCACTGCCTCATGTACAATGTGATGACCCTTCTTCCATGGTTCTTCAGGTATTCTGTCTATCGGATTTAATCCCTTGAATATATTTGTTGATTCCATTGTATAATCATAAGGAATTTGATTTAGGTCATACATGAATGGCCTAGTGATTTTCCCTACTTTAACTTAAGTCTGAATTTTGCAATAAGGAGTTCATGATCTGAGCCACAGTCAGCTCCTGGTCTTGTTTTTGCTGATTGTATAGATCTTCTCCATCTTCAGCTGCAAAGAATGTAATCAATCTGATTTCAGGGTTAACCATCTGGTGCTGTCCATGTGTAGAGTCCTCTCTTGTGTTGTTGGAAGATGGTGTTTTCTATGACCAGTACATTGTCTTGCAAAATGCTATTAGCCCTTTCCTTGGTTCATTTTGTACTCCAAGGCCAAACATGCCTGTTACTCCAGGTATCTCTCTCTTTTTTTTTTTAATTTTTATTTTTTAGTTTGTTTTGCTTTACAATACTGTACTCATTTTGCCAAACATTGACATAAATCCAGGTATCTCTTGACTTTCTACTTTTGCATTCCAGTCTTCTATGATGAAAAGGATATCTTTCTTTTGGTGTTAGTTTTAGAAGGTCTTGTGGGTCTCCATAGAACCATTCAACTTCATCTTCTTTGGTATCAGTGGTTGGGGTATAGTCTTGGATTATTATGATGTTGAGTGTTTTGCCTTGGAAACAAACTGAGATCATTCTGTCATTTTGAGATTGCATCCAAGTACTGCATTTCAGACTCTTTTGTTGACTATGAGGGCTACTCCATTTCTTCGAAGGGATTTTTGCCCACAGTAGTATATATAATGGTCATCTGAATTAAATTCACCCATTCCAGTCCATTTTAGCTCACTGATTCCTAGAATGTCGATGTTCACTCTTGCCATCTCCTGTTTGACCACTTCCAACTTACCTTGATTCATGGACCTAACATTCCATGTTCCTGTGCATACTGTTCTTTACAGTATCAGACTTTACTTTCACTCAAAGCCACATCTACAACAGGGCATTGTGTCTGCTTTGGGAAGATTGATGTGCCATGGTGGAGAGTTGGTCCACTGGTGAAGGGAATAGCAAACCAATTCAGCATGCTTGCCTTGAGATTCCCATGAATAGTATAAATGTGGTGTATAACACTGATTTTCCTATGTTGACCACGTTCTTAGGTCACATCCTTTTATATGTTGTTGGATTTCATTTGTTAATATTTTTTTTGATAATTTTTCATCTGTAATCATAAGGGATTATGGTTTCAAATGTGCTTTTATTCTGATGCCCTTATCTGGCTCTGGTATTAGAGTAATGCTGGCCTCTTAGAAGTATTCCCTCCTCTTATATTTTTGGAAGAATTTGAGAAGATTTGGTATAACTCTTCTTTAAATGTTTGGTAGAATTCACACCAGTGACTTCAATATTCTTGTCTGGGAAATCCCATAGACAGAGGAGTCTGGAAGCTACAGTTCATGGGGTCATAAGGAGTCAGATACAACTTTGTGACTAAAGAATAACAACTACAACAATCAGTGAAGTCATCTGGTTCTGTTCTACTCACTGCTAGGAGGTTTTTGATTAGTGATTCAATCTCTTGCTTTAAATCTGTAAAGATTTATATTTATTTCTGAGACAGTTTAGGTATTTGTGCTTCTATAAGTTTGTTCATTTCATCTGGCTATCTAATTTGTTGATGTATAATTATTAATAGTAATCTCTTATATTTTTTTATTTCTGTAAGGTGATAGTAATGTCTCCACTATTTCTGATATATTTTTTTTGCATTCTCTTTTTTCTTTGTGATTATAGCTAACAGTTTGTCAATTTAGTTGATCTTTAGAAAGAATCTAATTTTGGTTTTGTTGATATTCTCTATTTTATTTCTAATCTCTTATTTGCAAATTTCTGCCATTATTTCTTCAAATAATCTCTCTTCCCCTTTCTCTTGTCCTTTTGGAACTCCCATGTGTTTGTTCATTTGTTAGTCTGCGTTCACTTTTCTTCACTCTTTCTGCTCCTCAGAGTCAATACTTTCAATTGTCCTATTTTTAAATTCATCAATTCTTTCTTCTGCATGCTAAAATTTTCTTTTGAACTCTAGTGAATCTTTGTTTCAGTTATTATACTTTTCAGTTTGAGACTTTGGTTTCTTTTTCTTCTTTTCCCCCTCCTTCCCCTACCTCTTCTCCTCTTTCCTCCCTCTCCTCCTCTCTTCCCTCCCTCTCCTCCCCTCCTCTTCTTCTTTCTTTTCCTCTTCCTCCTCCCTCCCTCCTTCTCCCTTTCTCCCCTCTTTTTCCTTATTTTACTTCTTCTTCACTGTTTTAGCCATTTTAAAGTGCATACTTTAGTACTTTTAAGTGTATATTCACATTGCTGTGGCACAGATCTTCAGAATTTTTTGTCTTCCAAACCTGAAACTTTATTCATGAAATACCTTGGTAACCACTATTCTACACTCTGTTTTGTTATGAGTTTGACTACTTTAGACACTTCATAAAAGTGAAATGATACAGTACTTATCTTTTAGTGACTGGCATATTTCACTTAGAATAAAATTCTCAAGGTTCATCCATGCTGTAGAATGTAATACAAATTCTTTCCTTTTTAAGTCTGAATTATATTCTATTATATAACTATACCATTTTTGTTTATGCATTCATTCATTAATGGGTATTTAGGTTGATTCTACCTCTTGGCTATTACGAGTAGTGTTCTATGAATGTGGGTATGCAAATAAATTTTGAGACCCTGCTTCAGTTCTTTTGGATGTACACCCAAAAGACAGTTTGCTGGATCAAATGGTTATTACATTTTAAGTATTTTGAGAAACTTCCATACTATTTTCCATAATTGTTGAATCACTTTAGAAACACCAACAGTGCATAAGTGTTTCAGTTTCTACACATCCCCACCAACATTTTTTCCTGCCTTTTGATAGTAGTCATCCTAACAGGTGAAAGATGATTTCTCATTGTCATTTTGATATGCATCTCTCCAATGATTAGTCATGCTGGGAAATCTTCTCATCTGGTTACTGGCCATTTGTATACCATCTTTGGAGAAATGTCTGTTAAGTTCCTCTGCCCATTTTAAATTCAGTTATTTGATTTTTTTGTTGAGTCGTAGGAGTTCTGGGAAAGATTGAGGGCAGGAGGAGAAGGGGATGACAGAGGGTGAGATGGTTAGATGGCATCAATGACTCAATGGACATGAGTTTGAGTAGGCTCTGGGAGTTGGTGATGGACAGAGAGGCCTTGCCTGCTACATTTCATGGGGTCACAAAGAGTCAGACATGACTGAGCAACTGAACTGAACTGAACTGAACTGAGGAGTTCTTTATATATTTTGGATATTAACTCATTTTCAGATATGTGATTTCCAGATATTTTCGCCTATTCCATGGGATGCCTTTTTACTCTAATGATTGTGTCCTTTGATAAACAAAAGTTTTAAAGTTTCATGTAGTCTCATTTGTCTATTTTTGTGGCCTGAGCTCTTGGTGTCATAGCCAAGAAAATATTGGCAAGTTCAATGTCATAAAGATTTTCCTTTAAGCTTTCTTTGGGAGATTTATAGTTTTTGGTCTTATATTTAAGTCTACATTTCATTTAATTTTTGAATATGGTATAAAGTGAAGAAGAACTAAAGAGACTCTTGATGAAAATAAAAGAAGAGAGTGAAAAAGTTGGCTTAAAACTCAACATTCAGATCATGGCATCTGGTCCCATCAGTTCATGGCAAATAGATGGGGAAACAATGGAAACAGTGAGAGACTTTATTTTGGGGGGGCTTCAAAATCACTGCAGATGGTGAATACAGCAATGAAATTAAAAGATGCTTGCTCCTTGGAAGAAAAGTTAAGACCAACCTAGACAGCATATTTAAAAGCAGAGATGTTAGTTTGCCAACAAAGGTTCGTCTCGTCAAAGCTATGGTTTTACCAGTAGTCATGCATGGATGTAAGAGTTGGACTAAAAGGAAAGCTGAGCATCGAAGAATTGATGCATTTGAACTGTCGTGTTGAAGAAGACTCTTGAGAGTCCCTGGACTGCAAGGAGATCCAACCAGTCCATCCTAAAGGAAATCAGTCCTGAATACACTTTGGAAGGACTGATGCTAAAGTTGCAACTCCAATACTTTGGCCACCTCATGTGAAGAGTTGACTCATTGGAAAAGACTCTGATGCTGGGAGGGATTGGAGGCAGGAGGAGAAGGGGACGACAGAAGATGAGATGGCTGGATGGCATCACTGACTCGATGGACGTGAGTCTGAGTGAACTCCGGGAGTTGGTGATGGACAGGCGTGCTGTGATTCATGGAGTGACAAAGAGTTGGACACGACTGAGCAACTGACCTGAACTGAAGAAAACGTAACCCAAGATCAAAGAAGTCTTTGCATGTGTTTATTCTAGCAGTTTTAAAATTACAGATTTTACATTTAGCCTTATTTTCTATGTGAGTGTTCCTGGTGACTCAGATAGCAAAGAATTTGCCTGCAATGCAGGAGACTCAGGTTCTATCCCTGGATCAGGAAGATCTTTTGGAGAAGGGGATGGCTACCAACTCCAGTATTCTTGACTGGGAAATCCCACAGACATAGGAGCCTGATGGGCTACAGTCCATGGGGTTTCAAAGAGTCAGACATGACTGAGTGACTAACACTTTCACTTTTCATTGTCCACATAGCTAGCTTTTGTGTATGATTCAATAAATGGATCAAAGTTAAAAAATTTTTTTGCTTGTGAATATACAATTGTTTAGCACCATTCATGAAAATAATTACAATTTCTTCACTGAACTGTTGTTGAACTTTTCTTGCAAATCATCTGATCTTTAAATTGTGGGTGTGTTTCTGGACTCTCCATTGATCAGTTTAACTATATTAATGTAACACTATACCGTTTCGATTAGGTAATGTAAGTTCTCTAATTTTGCTCTTCTTTTTCAAGTTTGTGTTGGCTATTCTAGGTCCTTTGTATTTCCACATAAGTTCTGGAATTTCTACAAAACGTTCTTAGGAAAAACTAAAGGAGATCTTAAAAAATAGAGACATATATCATGTTCATAGACTTCTTAAAGACTGAATATTGTTAAAATGCTAGTTATTCCCAAATTATATGTGGCTCCTCAAAGGTGTCTACATCCTAATATGTGATGTTGATACCTGTTAGGTTATGTAACATGGCAAAAGGGGCTGTGCAGGTAAAATTAAGGTTACAAACATTAAAACAGGGAAAATTTCCTAGATTATCCAGGTGTGCTCAATGCAATAACATTGGCCCTTAAAATGGAAGTGGATGAGAAGAGAGTTAATTGGAGAGATGCAGCAGGAGAAGCAGGAGAGATTTTAATGGTTAGAGTGACTTGACTTGACGCGCCATTGTTGGCTTTGAAGACAGAGGAAGTAAGTCATGAGCTAGAAATGTGGGTGGCCTCTTAAAACTAAGAACAGCTCCTGGGTGATAGAAAGTAAGGAAGTAGGGACTTTAGTTTGCATTGAATTGTATCTACAATCAAAATATGCAGGAACTGAATTATGTCTATAATTGAAATAAGTAGGGAAACAGTTTTTGTCCTGAAGCTTCTAGAAAGAAATGCAACCCTGCAAACACCTTGATTTTGTTTGGAGGCCATAATTAGAGACCAGCCAAGCCAATCATACTTCTGATCTATGAAAACCATGATATAATAAAGAGGTGCTATTTCAAGCCACTACATTTGTAGTAATTTGTGATGACAGCTATAGAAAACTAGTACTTTTTATGTCTGTATAATCTAAAGCCATATTGCTGATCTTATTCTTGATAGTGGCATTTTATTTCTTTTTCACTTTTCATCGTTTCTAGATTTACCAAATTTTACCAGTCTTCTTGATCTTCTCAAAGAACCAAGTTTTGGTATTATTGCTTTTTGCTAATAATTTTCTATCTTCATTTCATTGATTTCTGATCCAGCATTTTTTTCTATTTATTTTGAGTTTTATTTGCTTAGAAAAAAACATGCTCAGCCTATTTGAAAAAAAAAAAAACTTCATGAAAGAGCATATATGAATGGCAAATAAGTACATGAAAAGATGCTCAACATCATTAGTCATTAGAGGGATACAGTTTGAAACCATAATGAGATATCATTTTATTCCCACTGGAAAATAAAAAAATCTAAGTGTTGAAAATATGGAGAAATGGGCATTTCCATACACTACTGGTGGAACTGTAAAATGTTACAACCATTTTGGGAAGCAGTTTCACAGTTTCTTAAAACACAAATGTTCCATAAACTAGCCTATCATATAATTCAGCAATTCCAATCCTAGATATTGATCCAAGATAACTGAAAGCATAATGTACATATAGATAATTTATATGAAAGTTCATAGCACATTCATTTGTAATAGCCAACCACTGGAAGCAATGCAAGTGTCCATCAAAGGTAAATGAGTATGTGTACTGTGGCATAGCTATACTTAACAAAAAAGGAGAATGAAATACCAACTCTGAAGAACTTAAGAATAAACACACCAATGTTGAAGAATCTTAAAATAATTGTATTGAATGGAAGCAGTCTGTTAAAAAAATACATGTTATATGATTGCATTTATAGAAAATATAATAACTATACAGTGAAAGGAAAGCAATGAATGGTATCCTGGGAGTGGGATGGGGTGATAGGAGAAGGGAGAGAGAGAAAAGAATATGGACATGAGCAAACTGCTGGCATGGTGGATATATTCATTATCCTGATGGCTGTTGTGTTGGTTTCTTTGACATATATATTAGCCAAAAGATACATGTTAAGTGTGTTCAGTTTGCAGAATATCAATTACCTTCAACTAAAAAAGAAATCTGAAGATGAAGAATTAACATTTTAACAATTAAACTTTAAGTCTGCTTACTTGTTTTTCAGGGTGGATTGCTATTCTAGGTGCCATCTGGTTGCTAATTTTAGCTGATATCCATGATTTTGAGATAATTCTACACAGAGTGGAATGGGCAACCCTTCTGTTCTTTGCAGCACTCTTTGTTCTGATGGAGGTAAGTCTTTTGTTGAACTTTTGCAATAGTTCAAAGACCTGATTTTTATATTTCACATTTTATTTACTGAATGAAAAAAGCTCAAAGTTTGTGAGTCTTTCTACATATTCACTAAGTGGAAAATTATGGGGGTTGAAATTAGACTATTTTAAGTTAAATCAACTTTTATCTCAGGCACTTAAATAATATTTAATAAACTTGTTTATTTGGTTGCTATTGTTTTATTCTTGAATAACCTTTGTGGTTTGTAAACTTTCCCTAATTTCATTTGTTGTAAGATGGAATTTACTCTAAATTGGACTTAGAGCAAAATGATTTGTTACAAAAAGTTTATAGGGAAATATCTTGATAGTCTATTCCTTTTGTGTAATATTTAAATAAATGATCTCTTATAATGGGAAAGACTGCATCAAATAAAAGAATGAATAACATGTATTGTTTTAGTTATAATTGTTGTCACAAAATTATTCACAATAACTTTTATCTTGGGAGTTGATTCACAAACATGTACCTCCTCAAATACAAAGATTTACTATATAAAAAATACTGTTCTCCAAAGGACTACTTCAAACACACCAAATGTTTCACATTAATCATCTTAACTTGTTGATTACAAATTCATTCAATATTCACTATTCTCTTGATTAAAACTAGCACTTTTTTATTAATTATTTTTAAACAGATCCCTTGTATCATTGAAATCTGTCTTTAATTCATAATAGATTACACAGGTGTAATAACTCACATAGCCCCTCCAAATACATCAAGGAGTTATGAATCATATTCTACTTCATCAATTTCCTACTCAAAAACTTCACCTTTTCTATTCTGGGTTTTTTTTTAATTTTTATTTTTTAGTTTGTTTTGCTTTACAATACTGTACTCATTTTGCCATACATTGACATAAATCAGCCATAAGTGTACCTGAGTTCCCAATCTGGACCCCACCCCTTCCCCTTCCCTCCCCACACCATCCCTCCAGATCATCCCCGCCCATCAGTCCCACGCCTTCTGCATCGAACCTAGACCGGCAATCCGTTTCCCTTATGATATCATACATGTTACAATGCCATATTCCCAAATCCTCCCACCCTCTCCCTCTCCCACAGAGTCCAAAAGGCTGTTCTACACATCTGTGTCTCTCTTGCTGTCTCGCGTACATGTTTAACACCACCATCTTTCTAAATTCCATATATATGTGTCAGTATACTGTATTGGTGTTTTTCTTTCTGGCTCACTTCACTCTGTATAATTGGCTCCAGTTCCATCCACCTCATTAGAACTGATTCAAATGTATTCTTTTTGATGGCTGAGTAATACTCCATTGTGTATATGTACCAC
>SJYA01010915.1:0-13211 GCA_006410615.1 Neotragus moschatus
GGGGAGCCTGGTGGGCTGCTGTCTGTCGGGTCGCACAGAGTTGGACACGACTGAAGCGACTTAGCAGCAGCAGCAGCAGCAGCAGGGTTGCCTCTTGGCTCTGCCATCTAGATATCAGTTCCTGCTAAGTCGCTTCAGTCGTGTCCGACTCTGTACGACCCCAGAGACAGCAGCCCACCAGGCTCCCCCGTCCCTGGGGTTCTCCAGGCAAGAACACTGGAGTGGGTTGCCATTTCCTTCTTCAATGCCTGAAAGTGAAAAGTGAAAGGGAAGTCGCTCAGTCGTGTCCCACTCTTAGCGACCCCATGAACTGCAGCCTACCAGGCTCCTCCACCCATAGGATTTTCCAGGCAAGAGTACTGGAGTGGGTTGCCATTGCCTCAACTGTAAAATGGACATAATAATAGAATTATTTGGAAATTTAATGCAATACCATATGTAAATAAATTAGAACTATACCTAGTATTTTTCCATTTATTAAGAGGAAACATAGTTTGTATCAGCCTAATGTCTGTAATCAATTTTTAAGAGACTTATTCCTACTTAGGTAAAACTCAGAGGTTAAAGATGACTGTTCTAAACTGGCTGCTTGGGTAATAACCATAAAAAACAAACAATACAAAAACTCAATCTTCTATTGCACCTTATGTACTAGAAAATAAATATGATATGCATCATGATTTCCCACTTTATTGCTTTCTTATATATTTCTAGCTAGCTTTCTTTTTCAAGCAGTATTTTTTTCAAAAAGATATTTACCTCATTACAAAATGAATTATCCTATACATACGTCTTCTAAAGATGTTTCCATGTAAACAGATAGTTCTCAAGTATACATTTTCACAGACAGTGGGAAAATGATGGAATGGTACTGCAGAATAACAAAATGGTGAATGAACACAGCAATATAAAAGTAAAGGCCTAGTGGGCCACAGTCCATGGAGTTGCAAAAGGGTCAGATACAACTTAATGGCTAAACAACAACAATAACAACAGTATTTTCTATTCAAGTTCCGTTTATAAGATTATAACCCAGATATAACTAGGACCTTATAGTTATATAGTGATTACAACATTGTATTATTCTTGTTTTATTTCAACCTTGGGGCAGGATTCAACATTTTTCTTCACTTCCTAAAATAAATCCTCACAATAACTGCAAAATATATACCAGCTACATTGCAGATCAGAAAAATAAAACCCATAGAGGCTAATAAGGTTACACAACAAATAAATTTGAAACCGGTATTTAAATTCAGGAGTGCTGAATGCCAAAACCCATAAAATAATTGGTTTAAAAAAAGTATTTTATGAATTCCTGTTTGCAAACAAATCTTGTTTTGGTTTTTTTTTTTATGTAAATTTGTTTATTTTAATTGGAGGCTAATTACTTTACAATATTATACTGGTTTTGCCATACATCAACATGAATCCGCCACGGCTGTACACATGTTCCCCATCCTGAATTGCCCTCCCAGCTCCCTCCCCATACCATCCCTCTGGGTCATCCCAGTGTACCAGCCCCAAGCATCCTGTATCCTGCATTAGATAAAGAGCACAGACTGGAATCTGGGGCATTGAAATTTTAATTCTGCAACTTGCTAGCTGCATAACTATAGGAAATTTACTAAGATATTCTAAGGACTCACTTTCCTTATGGATGAAAAAGAACATATTTCTCACATTATTTATAGAAAATAGTACAGTGTTTGATACATATGGGAAGTTGTGGCTTTTATCAGTTTAAGTGTCAAATAATTTCAAGACATTTGATTTTGTATGTGTGTAAAAAAAGCTGGACTGGAAGAAACACAAGCTGGAATGAAGATTGCTGGGAGAAATATCAATAACCTCAGATATGCAGATGACACCACCCTTATGGCAGAAAGTGAAGAGGAACTAAAAAGCCTCTTTATGAAAGTGAAAGAGGAGAGTGAAAAAGTTGGCTTAAAGCTTAACATTCAGAAAACAAAGATCATGGCATCCAGTTCCATCACTTCATGGGAAATAGACAGGGAAACAGTGGAAACAGTGTCAGACTTGATTTTTCTGGGCTCCAAAATCACTGCAGATAGTGACTGCAGCCATGAAATCAAAAGACGCTTACTCCTTGGAAGAAAAGTTATGACCAACCTAGATAGCATATTCAAAAGCAGAGATATTACATTGCCGACTAAGATCTGTCTAGTCAAGGCTATGGTTTTTCCTGTGGTCATGTATGGATGTGAGAGCTGGACTGTGAAGAAGGCTGAGCACCGAAGAATTGATGCTTTTGAACTGTGGTGTTGGAGGAGACTCTTGAGAGTCCCTTGCACTGCAAGGAGATCCAACCAGTCCATTCTGAAGGAGATCGGCCCTGGGATTTCTTTGGAAGGAATGATGCTAAAGCTGAAGCTCCAGTACTTTGGCCACCTCATGCGAAGAGTTGACTCATTGGAAAAGACTCTGATGCTGGGAGGGATTGGGGGCAGGAGGAGAAGGGGATGACAGAGGATGAGATGGCTGGATGGCATCACTGACTCGATGGNCTTTCCGAAGGAGATCGGCCCTGGGATTTCTTTGGAAGGAATGATGCTAAAGCTGAAGCTCCAGTACTTTGGCCACCTCATGCGAAGAGTTGACTCATTGGAAAAGACTCTGATGCTGGGAAGGACTGGGGGCAGGAAGAGAAGGGGACGACTGAGGATGAGATGGCTGGATGGCATCACTGACTCAATGGGCATGAGTCTGAGTGAACTCCGGGAGTTGGTGATGAACAGGGAGCCCTGGCGTGGTACTATTCATGGGGTCGCAAAGAGTTGGACACGACTGAGTGACTGAACTCAACTGTACTGAAACATGGATCTACAAGTAAATGGATTAAAAAAAAAAAAAAACCTAGAGAAAGAGGGATCAAGATGGCAGAGTAAGAGGATGTGGAACTCATACCCCTCTACAAACACATCAAAAACACATCTACATGTGGAAGAGTTCTCATAGGAAATTAACTGGAAATGGATAGAAGAACTCCTACCCAACCAAAGCTGCAAGGAAGATATCCATATAACTAGTTATGATGTCAAAAAAAAAAGCACTGGTCCAGGACCTGCACCACTGGGAGAGGTCTATAAGGAAGAGAAGTTCCTCATGGGTGCACACTTGTCCTGGGAAGTGAGCAGGATGAAACACAATCTTTGCATCTCACTCATGGGATTCTGCATGGAGGAGACAGGCCCCCTTGACTGCTGAAAAATCCTCGAGGACAGATAAAAGTGCTAGAGAAGCCTAGACTCTACTCACAAGAAGTGTGCATGTGCTGGCTTGCTGACAATCAGAGCAGAGAAAGCCTCACTTTGGCAGATTCTACCTTGCTACATTTCACAACCAAAAGGGGCAAACACCCTCAGCTCTGTTTATTCCACACCACAAGACAGGGGCAGATATTTTGTTTAGCTGTGCATGGATAGACAGGGGTGCCTGAGGTGTGTCCTGGGCAGGGCCTCAGAGACCATTGTCTGTACCTGCAAAGGACAGATGTAGCCATGTGGATGTTTTCAGAATGTATGTGGACAGCTCCACAGGAGTGCACAGTGGCTACATGCTCAATCTCAGGCAGCCAGGCCCTTGGAGGGAATTCATCTAACTACAGACAGACAACCAGGAAGGTCTAGACTGTGGTCCAGATGGAGTGGTGATAACTATTGTCAGCCAACTGAAGAGTATGCAGGGTCTCCTCCAAGCTAGAGCACCTAAGCTCCACCCACTCTGTACTGCACACTGGATCTGGGGCAGACAGGTCATGGGAAGAAACTGACCACAGAGGCAGCACAAATTCCTGCAGCTGCAGTGCCTTGATTCCCAGGCCTAGACTACTCCACAACATAGCTTTGCTCAAGTTGGGAAAGAAGTATGTCAAGGCTGTATATTGCCACCCTGCTTATTTAACTTACATCTGAGTACATCCGGAGAAGGCAATGACACCCCACTCCAGTACTCTTGCCTGGAAAATCCCATGGATGGAGGAGCCTGGTAGGCTGCAGTCCATGGGGTTGCAAACTCGGACACGATTGAGCGACTTCACTTTCACTTTTCACTTTCATGCATTGGAGAAGGAAATGGCAACCCACTCCAGTGTTCTTGCCTGGATAATCCCAGGGACGGCGAAGCCTGGTGGGCTGCCGTCTATGGGGTCGCACAGAGTCGGACACGACTGAAGCGACTTCGCAGCAGCAGCAGCAGCAGCAGCAGCAGCAGCAGCAGCAGGAGCAGCAGAGTACATCATGAGAAATGCTGGACTGGATGAAGCACAAGCTGGAATCAAGATTGCCAGGAGAAATATCAGTAATCTCAGATATGCAGATGATACCACACTTAGGGCAGAAAGCGAAGAAGAGCTAAAGAGCCTCTTGCTGAAAGTTTAAGAAGAGAGTGAAAAAGTTGGCTTAAAACTGAACATTCAGAAAACTAAGATCATGGCATCTGGTCCCATCACTTCATGGCAAATAGATGGGGAAACAGTGGAAACAGTGATAGACTTTATTTTGGTGGGCTCCGAAATCACTGCAGATAGTGACAGCAGCTATGGAAGAAAAATTATGACCAACCTAGGTAGCATATTAAAAAGCAGAGACATTACTTTGCCAACAAATATCCATCTAGTCAAAACTATGGTTTTTCCAATAATCATGTATGGATGTGAGTTGGACTATAAAGAAAGCTGAGTGCTGAAGAATTGATGCTTTTGAACTGAGGTGTTGGAGAAGACTCTTGAGAGTTCCTTGGACTACAAGGAGATCCAACCAGTCAATCCTAAAGAAAATCAGTCCTGAATATCCATTGGAAAGACTGATACTGAAGCTGAAACTCCAATACTTTGTTCACCTGATGCAAATAACTGACTCATTGGAAAAGAGCCCCGATGGTGGAAAAGATTGATGGCCAGAGGAGAAGGGGATGACAGAGGATGAGATGGTTGGATGGCGTCACTGACTCTATGGACATGAATTTGAGTCAGCTCCGGGACTTGGTGATAGACAGGGAAGTCTGGTGTGCTGCAGTCCATGGGGTCACAAAGAGTTGGACACGACTAAGCAACTGAACTGAACTGAGATCTGGGATGCAACAGTGGAGAAATATACAACATCGGACTGGTCTGCTTTTGAGCAGAATCAAAAGCCTGCATCAGCAGTACATAGGTTTTCTGTGACCACGCAGGCCTGTCTAGCTTCAGCAATCAAATCCTTTAGTGCAGGGCACACACTCAAAGTTAATGGTCCCTGGCTGAACCCAAACTTTAGGACTTCTACTCAAACAGCTGGAGAGTAGATCCAGCTCCTAGCAGGACAATGACAGCCACTGAGAAGAAAGGAAATTCTATCTAACACCCTGCACTAGCTCTATTCTACAACACCAATTATACCTCCTGTCAAGGTGATAACATCCAGCATGCCCAGAGGAAAGACGTATCTGGCTTCCATACCAAAAGCAGCCCTTGTACCAAAAACACTGGACATACACAGTCTACCTAAGGATGCTTCCACATAAAAACATGTCTTCAGGACCACAGTAGATGGCTCTCACACCTAAGTTTACAGAGCCTATGAAAGTTAAGTAAGACAAAAACAGAGGAACTACTCCCAACTAGAAGAACAAGAGAAACCCCATAAAAGGAAAATATTGAAACAGAGATCACCTGTCTCTTAGACTCTGAGTCCGAAAAGGAGGTAATCAAAATGCTAACTGATTTAAGAAAGATTATTAGTAGAAATGCAGATCACTGTAACAAGGACCTAGAAACTATGCAGAAGAACTGATCAAAAAATAGACAATTCAACTGCTGAGATAAAAGCCAAATTGGAATCAATGAAGAGAGAAAGGGATCAAAATGTGTTTGAAGAAATTATGGCTAAAAATGTCCCAAACCAAAGAAAGAAGCACATATATTGGGACAGGAAGCACAGAGGGTCCCAAACAAACAAACCCCAACAGACCCACACCAAGAAATATAATATGTAAAATGGCAAAACTGAAAGATAAGAGAGGGTTCTAAAGGTAGAAAGAGAAAGAGTCAGTTGTAAGGACACCTACATAGGGCTATCAGCTGATTTCTCTGCAGAAAACTTGCAGGCTAGAAGGGAGTTGCAAGAAAGTATTCAAAGTCCTGAAAGGTAAAAACCTGCAACCTAAGATACTTTGCCTAGTAAAGTATCTTTTTTTTTTTAAGCTAAATATTTGGCTTTTCTATAAATAAAGGTCATAACCACACTGTTGACATGTAATATTGCTATAATACAACAGTTCAACTTGTGAGTTAATATAGTTATGTGCCAACAAACATGAACTCCATGGTCCATAAGTAAGAAATATACAATAGATTACAAAAACCAAAAAGAAGAAAACATAAGTATTACCAAAAAATCATCAAACCCAAAAAGGAAAGACAAAGTAAGAAATGAACAAAGAACTACAAAAACAGCTGGAAAATAAGGACTAAATGGCAATAGATACATACCTATCATAATTATTTTTTAATGGACTCAAAAAACACAGGGTGGGGGATTAAAAATAAAACACAAGAAACTGCAATATGTTGCTTCCAAGAGGCTCAGTTCAGGGTGAAAATCCAACACAACTAAAAGCTGATATTGTTGTTGTTCAGTTGTTAAATCATGTCCAAATCTTTGTGACCCCCAGGGACTGCAGCGCACCAGGCTTTCCTGTCCTTCACTATCTCCCAGAGCTTTCTCAGATTCATGTGTTGGTTCATTGAGTTGGTGATGCTATCTAACCATCTCATCCTCTGTCTCCCCCTTCTCCTCCTGCCATCAATCTTTCCCAGCATCAGGGTCTTTTCCAATGAGTCAGCTCTTTGTATCAGGTGGACAAAGTATTGGAGCTTTAGCTTCAGCATCAGTTTTTCCAATGAGAATTCAGGACTGATTTCCTTTAAGATTGACTGGTTGGATATCCTTACAGTCTAAGGGACTCTCAAGAATATTATCCAGCACTGCTGGGGGCCAGTGTGAGGAATCTCGCCCGTGGCAAAGGTCATGAGGAAGGAGGCCTGACAATATGCAAAGGTAGGATCGGGCCTCAGGGGTCCCCCCTGGACATTTTCGAGCATCTACCCCCAAAACCAGAGTCTACCTACCTTACTGCATTATGCTTTCACCTACACTTCTGACATTATAGGGGGCTATCCCCCACCACCTCTCTCTGAAAAGGAGCTAACTCAGAGCTCCAGTTAATAAACCTCCTAGGCGTGACAAGAGTGTTTCAGTCCAAAAACTCCTCTGATGGCTCTCTAGCCTGCCTGACAGGTTTATCTGGCCACATATGATTGTTCACAGCCTCCCAACCATGAGAGGCACGGGATGCTTTAAACTTTCTAAAAACATTCTTTCGAGAAATTAAAAAATTATTAGTATAGTATTAGTGAGTTAGTTAGAAATTATATCGGTGGAGGGTTTCATTGTTGAGCCAATATTTGCTGCTAAGTCTCCATATCCCTTGCTCCTTATACACATTAATGAATGTAACTAGCATATAGGAGAATAAGTGTTAACCTTGATATCAATCACGTTAGACCTTAGGCTAAATTCTTTGATTATAGCCCATTGCACCTTTGCCCTGTAGGAATGCAACTTTATCTGGTGCCTTTGGAGGGTGCTGCCTGACTTAAGAAAAATCACCTTTGGAGAAAATAAGTTTTTTGGTTGACTAATCATCATCAGAAAGGGTCGTAAAATGTTAGCAGGCCTCTTGGCCAGAAGATGATGTAAATCACCTGAGAACTTTGTATATCAGAAGGAATGCAGAAAGAAAACGTGGTTTCAATAAGGGTCAGGACTACTGACCCCGCGTGACTTTGTATCTTCCATTTATCTCTATGTATAACAAAAAGTATAAAAGCAGACTTGGAAAATAAAGAAACAGACCAGTTCCTGGAAAGACTGGTTTCCCCCATGTTGTCTTTTCTTGTTCTCTTCTTTTCTGGCTGAATTCCCATCTGGAGTGCAGAGGCTTGCCAAGCCTACTAATTTTGCCTGTGCTTCTAAGATCTGAATGGGGAGGCACTTTGTGTCTCTGCTCCTTTGGGAGACTAGGAAGATGCCTGTGGCCTACGTAGGTGGTGCAAACTCCTTGTCTCGGAGTTTTATTGGTTCTCCACATAAACCAAGTTATTCAGCCTCTTTTCTCCACTAATTTTCCTACTACTCTATTCTTTCCTAATCTCTCTTTATATCTCTAATTAAATAGTTCTTTCCTAGATGCCAACTCCATCCCCACTTCGAATTCCCTGGATCCACCAGGGCTGGACCCTGGCACAGCACCATAGTTTAGAGACATCAGTTCTTCAGTGCTCATCCTTCTTTACAGTCCAATTCTCACATCCATACATGACTACTAGAAAAAACATAGTTTGACTATACAGACATTTTTCAGCAAAGTGATATCTCTGCTTCTTACTATACTGTCTAGGTTTGTCATAGCTTTACTTACAAGGAGCAAATGTCTTTTAATTTCATGGCTGCAGTCACAGTTTGCAATGATTTTGGAGCCCAAGAAAATAAAATTCCTTCACGTAAGGTACAGGGAAGGCAATGGCAACCCACTCCAGTACTCTTGCCTGGAAAATCCCATGGGCGGAAGAGCCTGGTAGGCAGCAGTCCATGGGGTCGCACAGAGTTGGAAACGACTGAAGTGACTTAGCAGCAGCAGCAGCAGGTAAGGTAAAGTATTCTTGTCTCTTTAAGAATTTTGCACAATTTGTTGTGATCTATACAATCAAAGGCTTTAGCATAGTAAATGAAGCAGATGTTTTTCTTGAGCTCCCTTGCCTTTTCCATGATCCAGAATGTTGGCAATTTGATCTCTGGTTCCCTCTGCCTTTTCTAAATTCAGTTTGTACATATGGAAGTTCTCAGTTCACATGTTGAAGCCTAGCTGGAAGGATTTTGAGCATTACTTTGCTAGCATGTGAAACGAGTACAATTGTATGGTGCTTTGAACACTCATTGGTACTTTCCTTCTTTGTAACTGGAAGGAATATTGACCTTTTCCAGTACTGTGGCAACTGCTGAGTTTTCCAAAATTGCTAATATATCATTTTAACAGCATCATATTTTAGGATTTGAAAGAGCTCAGCTGGAATTCAATCACCTCCATTAACCTTGTTTAAAGTAATGCTTCCTAAGGCCCACTTGACTTCACACTCCAGGATGTCTGGCTCTAGGTGAGTGACCACACCATTATGGATATATAGGTCATTAAGGGGCTTCCCAGTTGGCAATAGTGGTAAAGAACCCACCTGCCAATCCAGGAAACATGAGATGTGGGTTTGATCCCTGGAAGGGGAGGATACCCTGGAGGTGGTCACAGCAACCCATTCCAGTATTCTTGCCTGAAGAACCCCCTGGACAGAGAAACCTGGCAGGCTACAGTTCATAGAGAAGCAAAGAGTCAGACGCAACTGAAGTGACTTAGCATGCAGGTCGTTAAGACCTTTTTTTGTATAGTTCTCACAGAAGAACTATTCTTGCCACCTCTTCTTCATTTCTTCTGCTTCTGTTAGGTCCTTACCATTTTTGACGTTTATCATGCCCATCCTTGCATGAAATGTTCCCTTGATATTTCCAGTTTTCTTAAAGAGATCTCTAGTCTTTCCTATCTAGTGCTTTCCTCTATTTCTTTGTGTTGTTCATTTAAGAAGGTCTTCTCTCTCCTTGCTATTCTCTGGAACTCTGCATTCAGTTAGTTATCTTTCCCTTACTCCCTTGTCTTTTGCTTTTCTTCTTTCCTCAGTGACTTGTGAATCATCCTCAGATACTTTGCCTTCTTGCTTTTCTTTTTCTTTGGAATGGTTTTGGCCACTGCCTCCTGTACAGCGTTATGGGCCCCCATCCATACTTCTTTAGGCACTCTGTCTACCAGATCCAATCCTTTGAATCTATTTCTCACCTCCATTTTATAATCATAAGGGAGTTAGTTTAGGTCATATCTGAATGGCCTAGTGGTTTTCCCTACTTTTTTCAATTTAAGCCTGAATTTTGCAACAAAGAGCTCATGCTCTGAGCCACAGTCAACTCCAGGTTTTGGTTTTGCTGACTGAATAGAAATTCTCCATCTTCAGCTGCAAAGAATATGATTAATCTGAATTTGGTATTGACCAACAGATGATGTCTATGTGTGGAGTCATCTCTTGTGGTGTTGAAAAAGAGCATTTGCTATGATCAGTATGTTCTCTTGACAAAACTCTGTTAGACTTTGCCCTGCTTCATTTTGTACTCCAATGACAAATTTGCCTCTTATTTCAAGTGTTTATTGACTTCCTACTTTTTCATTCTTATCCCCTATATGGAAAGGTCATCTTTTTTGGTGTTAGTTCTAGAAGGTGCAGCTTCTTCAGCATCAGTGGTTGGGTCATACACTTGGATTTCTGTGGTGTTGAATGGTTTGCCTTGACAACGAACTAAGATTGTTCTGTCATTTTTGAGCTTGCACCCAAGTACTGCATTTCAGACTTTGTTGTGTCTGAAAAATGAAGGGTTACCATTTCTTCTAAGGGCTCCTTGGCAACAGTAATAGATATAATGGTCATATGAGTTAAATTTGCTAATTCCTGTCCATTTTACTTCACTGACTCCTAAGATGTTGATATTTATTCTTGCCATCTCCAGTTTGATCACTTCCAATTTACCTTGATTCATAGATCTAACATTCAAGATTCTTATAAAATATTATTTTTTAGAACATCAGACTTTACTTTCATCACCAGACACATCCACAACTGAGAGTCATTTCTGCTTTGGCCCATCCACTTCATTCTTTCTGAAGCTATTAGTAATTACCCTCTGCTCTTCCCCAGTAGCATATTGGACACCTTGCAACATGGGGGGCTCATCTGGTGTCATACCTTTTTGCCTTTTCATACTGTTCATGGGATTGTCTTGTCTTGTTTTGCCATTTCCTCCTCCAATGGGGCACATTTTGTCAGAACCCTTCACTGTGACCTATTTGTCTTAGGTAGCTCTGCATAGCATTGAGTTAGGAAAGCCCCTTCACCACAACAAAGTTGCGATCCATAAAGGGGAACTGAAATTTAAGGGGTAAAAAAAATAGATATTTTATGTAAACAGAAATGACAAGCAAGGTTAGCAACATTTATATCAGACCAAAAAAAAAAAAAAAAAGACTTTAAAACAAATGTCATAAGGAAAGACAAGTAATTATATAATGATAAAGGATTCAATGTAAAATGATATTATACTCACTAACATATACACACCCAATATCAGAGCACCAAAATTGTTAACACTCCACTGACATCAAAGAACAGATTCTCCAAACTGAAAATTCGTAAGACAACACGTGCATCTTTACACCAACTGTACTTTATATGATATCTATATTACATCCAAATAAACCCTCCCAAACCAGAAAGCACATTATTTTCAAACACTCATGGAATATTCTATAGGATAGACCACATACTATGTCACAAAATAAGCCTCAACAAATTCAAGAAGATAGAAATTATCTCAAGCATCATTTCTAATCACACACTATAAAGCTAGAAATCAAACACAGAAAGAAAATAGGGGACAAAATCACAGGGTTACTAAGCAGTATGTTACTTAAAAACCAATGGCTCAATGATGAGATAAAGAAGAAATCAGAAAGTAACTTNATAAGCCTCAACAAATTCAAGAAGATAGAAATTATCTCAAGCATCATTTCTAATCACACACTATAAAGCTAGAAATCAAACACAGAAAGAAAATAGGGGACAAAATCACAGGGTTACTAAGCAGTATGTTACTTAAAAACCAATGGCTCAATGATGAGATAAAGAAGAAATCAGAAAGTAACTTGAAATGAGCAAAAATAAAAATATAATCTTACAAAATCTGTGGGCAACAGCAAATAGCAGTCATAAGGAAGTTTGCAGTATTATAGACCTTACTCAAGAAAGAAGAAAAGCCTCAAATAAATAATCAAACTTGTCATCTAAAAGAGTTATAAAAAAAGGGAAAATAAAGCCCAGAGTCTACAGAAGAAAGGAAATAATAAAGATCTGAGGAGAATAATCAAGATTAAAAAAAATTTTTAAAGATGATGAAAAATCTAGAGATTTTTTTTTTAAAGAAAAACAAAATTAAAAAACCTTTTACCAGACCACCAAGATGAAAAGAGGGAGGACCCAAATAAACTAATAAATGAAAAAGTATAAATAGCAGCTGATGTCACAGAAATACAAAAATAAAATAGAATACCATGACCAGTTATATGCAAACAAATTGAATACTCTAGAAGAAATGGACAAGGTTTTTGGAAACATACAGGCTTTCAAAACTGAGTCAAGAAGAAACAGATAATTTGATCAAACTGATCACTAGAAGTAAAATCTTATCTGTAATTAAAAAAAAAAAAAAACACAAACTTCCTGAAAACAAAAGTTTGGATGGCTTCACTGGGTAGTTCTAAACATGTAAAAAAGAACTTATATTTATCTGTCTCAAACTCTTCCAAAAATCTAAGAGAAGTAAGCACTCCAGAATTTACTTTGTGAGGCTGCCATCACTCTGATACCAAAACCAGACAAAGACACCACGAGAAAAGAAAATCACAGACAACCATCTTTTATGAACATGCACACTAAGTCATCTCCAAAAATGTGTGACGCCCCCTGGACTGCAGCTCGCCAGGCTCCTTTTTCCACAGAATTTTCCAGGCAAGAATATGGGAGTGGGTTACCATTTCCTATTCCAGGAGGTCTTCCATATCAAAGGATTGAACCTGAATCTCCTGTGTGGCTGGTGGGTTCTCCAGCACTGAGCCAAGTGGGAAGCCATCTTTTTGAATGAGGATGCAAAAACACTCAATATAATAGTAGCAAACTAAGTCCAATAAATGCAAAAAGTATTATAAACTGTAATCAAGTTGAACTCATTCCAATGTTACAAGGATGGTTCAACAAACACAAGTCAATCAATGTGATACAACATATTGACAGAAAGAAAGATATAAAAACACATGATCATCTCAATGAACACAGAAAAGGCCTCTGACAAAATTTATCATCCATTCAGGATAAAAACTCTCACCAAATTGGATATAAGGAGAACATATCTGAATCTAATAAAGGCCATTTATGACAAATCCAAGAAATATCAATAACCTCAGATATGCAGATGACACCACCCTTATGGCAGAAAGTGAAGAGGAACTAA
>SJYA01010916.1:0-13077 GCA_006410615.1 Neotragus moschatus
TCTATTTCTTTGCACTGATCACTGAGGAAGGCTTTCTTATCTCTCCTTGCTACTCTTTGAAACTCTGCATTCAAATGGGTGTATCTTTCCTTTTCTCTCTAGGTGCTGGCTTTTACTTGGAGGTCAAGTTCACTTAGGAAATAATACCGTTGAAGTACAACCTCTATTCCTCCCACCAAAATTTACTGTCAGTATGTGATTCAACTTGTTTTGCTATATTGGTATGGTAAGAATTTATCTTTTTTAATGCTATTTATTTCAAATAAATGTTTGTGTTCTCCACAATTGTGCCTACATTTACACAACAAATAAATAATCTGGAGAAAAGCAAAATATTTCATTCATAAATCAGTTGCTTACTCTGTACAAAACTCAAAAATCAATTTGATTCCCCCACCCTGCCTGTATTTCCCTTGCAAAACGACAGCAGTTTGTAATGAAATGGTTGAATTACCACCTGTTTTGACATTGTGTAGACATCCCTTCATCCAACAGACCAAATGTTATAGAAGAAACCTTAAAACTCAGACAAATTATTCAAAGACTTCTAAACTACCACATTTTTATAGTGTGAATGATTGATTGAAATTTGTTGCAATTCCAGAAAAACTAAAAGCATTTCAATGAAAGCAGTGCATGATTTGAATAATTTATAAGGCAACTGGCAATTCTGCAATATGTTTGCTTTAGCAGAAGCAATTAAAATAACAAAAATAGCGAATTGTACACAAGAGTGTTGAAAGAATAGACTGAGGAAAAATAGAAGTGAAATATATTAAATTATGCTCCTGTTTATGTTTCTACATTGTCATCAGAGATGATTCACATGGAATCTTCAGACTGTTCCATACATATAACATGCCCTTGTCTGATGCTCTTATATTTTCCATATTCAGATATCTAACTCTGAGTTTGAAAAGCAGAAGAAAATTATGACTACCATAACTATGTAAAGCAGCATGCTTAGGCTGGGTCCTCTCAGGAAACGTTAGATGTTGATGCTTATCATCAACCTGGCTGTCCCTTGTGGGACCATTTTGAGCTCAATGGGAATGTTTAGTGGCCGACTGTAGTATGAATATGACAGCTGAGCAAGCCAAGTGGCTGCTTCCTCTGATTGTCAGATGTAGAACAACTGTTCCATGAGGAATGAAAAGGAAATGGCATTCTCTTAAGTGCGTACCATGTGCCAGATACGCTGCCGCTCATAGCCTATGTTATTTTAGAAATATTTTTTGATTGAAGTATAATTGATGAACAATAGAAGTCACAGCTGTACAATATGGTAATTCACAATTTGTAAAGCTTATACAATATTTATAATTATTGTAAATTATTGTCCATATCCCCTGTATTGTGCAGAATATCCTAGTAGCTTCTTTTGTATATAACAGTTTATGCCTCTTAATCCTGTACTCCTATTTCCCCCTACCTCATTTCCTCTCCCTAATGGTAGCCACTAGTTTGTTTTCTGTGAGTCTGTGAGTTTGCTTCTTTCTTGTTATATTCATTAGTTCGTTATATTGTTTAGATTCCACATATAAGTGATCTCATGCAGTATTTGTCTTTCTCTGTCTAAACTATTTCACTTAACATAATACCCTCCAAGTCCACCCACCTTGTTGCAAATGGCAAAATTTCGTTCTTTTGGATGGCTGAGTAGTAGTCCATTGTTTGTATGTAACACGTCTTCTTAATCCATTCATCTGTTTGAGTTAAAAAAAATTTTTTTTATTTAGCTATAATTGATTTACAATATTTTGTTAGTTTCAGGTGTGTATCTTCAGATTCTTTTTCATTATAGGGCATTACAAGATATTGAATGTAGTTCCGTGTGCTATATAGTAAATCTTTGTTTTTTGTTTTCATCTTTTATTTTATTAAGATCTCATGGCAACCTTATGCAATATGTCTACTGTGCTCATTGTATAGAGGAAGAAACTAAGATTCAAAAAGTTTACATGATAAATAAATCTTCCAAACAGAAAGTTGAATTAAAAAAGCAAATACAGGGGCTTCCCTGCTGGCTCGATGGTAAAGAATCAATCCACTAACGCAGGAGACTTGTGTTCGATTCCTGATCCAGGAAGATCCCACTCGCCGCCGAACAACTCAGCCTGTTGGCCACAACTATTGAGCCTATGCTTTGGAGCCTGGGAACTGCAACAACTGAGCCCACATGCCACAACTGCTGAAGCTCGGTGCTCTTCCACCCGTGCGCCATGACAAAAGGAGCCGCTGCAGTATGAAGCCTACACGATACAATGGGGAGTGGCCCCCACTTGCTACAACTGGAGAAAAGCCTGAGCAGCACCAAGACCCAGCACAGCCAAATATAAATAAAATTTTCAGTTATTTTTTTTTAAAAAAAGCAATTACAGAGGATATTCCAAGGAAAACATAATCTAAGTATTTTATTTCAAATCCTGCCAAATAATATACATACACCCTAGACACAAATGCAGATATAGTGAATGTATAAGAACATGAGTAGGAATAACAAGCACCAAATTTAAAATGATTCTTGGACTTTCTGGACTGTACAGTGGATAAGAATCCACCTGCCAATGTAGGGGACATGGGTTCGAGCCCTGATCTGGGAAGATTCCTCATGCTGTGGAACAACTAAGCCCATGTACCACAGCTACCGAACCAGAGCTCTCAAGCCCGTGTGGTGCAACTCCTGAGGCCTTAGGGCCTAGAGTCTGTTCTCGGAAACAAGAGAGCCACTGCCGTGAGAAGCCCATGTACCGCAACCAAGAGTAGTCCCCGCTTGCTACAACTAGAGAAAGCCCACGCGCAGTAAGGAAGACCCCGAGCCAGCAAATAAATAAATAAATAAATAAAATAGCATGATTCTCTTTTAGTGGAGTTGAAAACGGGGTGAGAGTACACAGAAGGGCTTTCATTTCATTGCCATGTTGTTTTTTTTTTTTCACTTTTTTAAAAATTTTATTATCGAAGAATTGAACATATGGGTAATCATTATATCATTCCCTGCACGTTTTGGGAGGGGGGTCAGCTGAAATATGTTGTAAGGATTTTAAAAGAAAAGTTCGGCAACATGGAAAGTCAACAGCTATTAAAGAGGAGGCATAACTGGATTCAACCCCAAATCAGTCGATCCCAGAAACTACATTCTGTCTGCTCTGTCTTACCCTTTGCAACAGCTTGGCGATGCTGAAGTGTTCATGGGGAAATGCAGTTTGTCTAGGAATGAAGAAAGCGATACAGTGTCTCCCTAGGACCATGTGCTCAGTCCTGTCCAACTCTCTGCAAGCCCGCCAGGCTCCTCTGTCCGTGGAATTTTCTAGGCAAGAATACTGTAGCAGGTTGCCATTTCTTCCTCCAGGGGAAATTCCCGACCCAGGGTTCAAACCTGGGTCTCTTGTCTCCTGCATTGGCAGGCGGATTCCCACTGTGCCACCTGCGAAGCCCCCTCCCCAGGACTATGCACCATTAAAAGGACTATGCACCATTGAATAGACGTGGAGTAGAAAGGAGGAAACAAAGTGGGCCTGTGTTTTATGGTGAAGAAACCCATGCTGCTTAGGATGATTAAAGAAACTCACTGGAGTCTCTTTTCTTGCTGCTGTTACATTCAAGTTTCCCCAGACAAGGGAACAAGATGTTATTAAAAGAAAAAAAATTAGCTAGCTTATTAACCACTTCAATACAGTAATAAAGCAAAACAAATAAGCTGTAAAATTCCATCAACTTATAATTCTTCTGAGAGATAATGTCTAGGAGTAACTGGATGCTGGCTGCAAAATTAATCTGTGATGCACTTTTAAATGGCTGCTACATTAAAGTTCTTAAAATTGCCTTCACAGAATCATTGTATCATTGTACCTTTCCTCCCCATTCCTCCCTCCCAGTCACTTACATAGTTCACAGAGAACTATGATTGGAATTGAGTCTAGAAAATATACATATCTTTGCATATTTTATAGATTTGTTATCTCTGACTCAACTGATCAGTATATTCCTAGCTTTGAGCATAGACCTTGGTACTTGGTAGGCAGTCAACAAATATTTGTTGAATTGAATATGAGAAATATTATCTGTTATTTGCATTATTTACTTCTATACGGGAGGCAGTGGGGTATGGTGATTAACTCTTAGCAAGGAGTCAGCAGTTGGGAAGGAGGCCAGGGGAGTCATTGGAACTTTCTGAAATCCTTGCTCATTACTTACAGCATTTTGGTCTAACTAACTCCTCTGTTCAGTTTCAGAAAAATTGGAATAATATTAGTGTCACAAAAACTTAAAGTTTATTGTGAGAATTAAATGAGATAATGCCTCTAACTTGCTTAGAACAGTGCTAGGTACAATAACTAGCACTATGATGTGAAAGTGTTAGTCACTCAGTCGTGTCCAACTCTTTGTGACTCCATGGATAGCCTGTTAGGTTCCTAGTGCACAGAATTCTCCAGGCAAGAATACTGGAGTAGGTTGCCATTTCCTTCTCCAGGGGATCTTCCCGCCCCTGGGATTGAACCTGTGTCTCCTGCATTGACAGGCAGATTCTTTACTANACTATGATGTGAAAGTGTTAGTCACTCAGTCGTGTCCAACTCTTTGTGACTCCATGGATAGCCTGTTAGGTTCCTAGTGCACAGAATTCTCCAGGCAAGAATACTGGAGTAGGTTGCCATTTCCTTCTCCAGGGGATCTTCCCGCCCCTGGGATTGAACCTGTGTCTCCTGCATTGACAGGCAGATTCTTTACTATCTGAGCCACCAGGAAAGCCCAGCATTATGGTAAGTGCATATAAATGTTAGCTGTCATTGATATCATTTTTGGTTCCTGCTCTAACTTTTGTTTCCATGAGAGAGGTAAACAACATGTATGTCTCATTGCTCTCTGCATAGGTTTTTGTTTTTAAAATGCCTTATAGAACCCATCTTTTTTTATCCTTAGCAAAATTTCTCTTTCTTAACAGCAAAGTCATCATTCGACTACTATTATAGAAGAAAAATGACTTTGCTCTCAAAGGCAACATTAAAAATAAAGAAAAGGAAAATAAATCAATAAAGGCAAAGGTCGTAGAAACAGATGATTCAAACACACACCAATATTCCTGAGTATCTGGGTTATATATACAGGTTTAAAAAGAAATACATAAATAAGCAGGACATCTGGAAGAAAACTACATGACTTGGATGCCAATGTCCAAACAATTTTACACGTCAAACTTTTTAAAGAGGACATGTAACTGAAAAGTCTTTAAACAGAAGACTATATCCAAGGATTTCATTCTCTAGTAGTGTGTTTTCCTCTCCATGGGAGCCAGATTAAATAGTCTTATACACACACACACGTCATGCCCCAAATCACTTTCATTCTCCACCATGTAGAAATGGACAGCTTAGAGGTTACTTTAAGGAAGGAAAAAAAAACAAGATAGTAAGGCTGAGGTTAGGGTAAGCTTGTAATTTCTTATTGCTCCCGTTCATCATCAGATATGGCCAATGTTAGTCATTATAAAATATTTGCTTTAATCATGTCTTCAGGATTTTTTCAGTGATTATATTGTATACAGGAAGAAGTTACAGAGATTTATCACTTACAGCAGCAGCTTTGAAACATTTTTTACCATATCCCAGTAAGGAATGCATTTCACTGCAACCTAAGGGTTCTATTTTATTTCATTTATAAAATGTTATTTGTGACCCACTGCATTTATTTTCACAATCCACTAGTGGGTCATGACCCACTGTTTGGAAAACACTATTTTAGAATGTTCTGTTGGGACTTCCCCATTGAAGTACCCAGGGCAGCAGGGGAGAGGGAAAGTTTTGGAGGTGGGGGTTGGGAGAGAAGTTTAAGAGAAGGAATATGAGAGCCTCACCCAAGAGCAAAATTTTGTTCAAGTTTCCTTATTTCACCTATAAGATTTATCCAACTTTGGCATAAGACATCAAACACCATTAGTTTTCTTTAAAAGGCTTTAAATCTCCCAGTATAATAAAACAGATGCTCCAGGGACACAGACTGTGTTCTCCTGGGGCTACGACTCCTGCTAAGGGTATGCACACATTACAGTCTGCAAAGCAGGCAGTCTTTGATGATAAATGTACCCCCAGATAGTTGGTGAATTTACCACCGGCTCAGGGCCTTTTGACTGTTTGACAGCCATTCAGCACAGGTCTTGTGATGATCTCAGTGAGAAGATGAGGCCATTCCCCTTTTGCCCATGGACACATGTCTAAGTGTGAGCCCTTTGCCTTCCTCCAGGGCTTCCGGACCTGATGGCGGGGAAGGTGAGCATCTAACTGGATGACTCAGACCCTCATTAGCCGGCACCACACATACAGAGCCTCCAGGCAGCCACTGTGGGAGCAAGGGCACAGCCGTGCTAACAAGGTCACCTTGCAATGGGCTGAGAAGAGCTGGCCACGATGAGCCAGATGATTAATGTGGAGCAATGGAATCAATCATTTTGAAGGGAGAACATGTTAATTCTTCTTTGTCTAGGCAATTGGCTTGACAGCAGCTTGACATCATCCTTGCCCTGAATCAGCCATCACCAAAATCACAGTGGGGCCAGAAAGAAAATGGGGAGAAAAAGTAAATAAACCGAGAGAGGGAAAGCCTTGGGCATTTTTAAAGCATTTCCTTTTCTTACTTGGTATCAGAGGATCCCAGTGGCAGTGTAGAATCCAAAGATGAGATGAAATGATGTTAAATATTGTGTTTTCTCAAAGAGAAACTTTGTGAAAGCTCAGACTTTTCCTTTGTGAACTCATACCCAGAAAGCTGGTTTTAGGTATATATAAATATGCATACATTTATTTAAAAACAAAAAAAAGAACTTCAATAGAAACCCAAGAAGATCTCTTTGACTGATGGTTATGGATACAAATACACATAGACATTAGCAACAGAGCTTAAGCAAAAAACTTTTTTCATAAACCCAAATTGAAAGATTGCTGCAATACACCATTTAAATGTGAGTATAAACTGTGTCTCTCTTGCTTTCTTTTTTCTTCTACTATGCTGGTTATTATTCTCAACCATAAACCAGGCCCTATAACTAAGGTAGATTTCAGCAGAATGCCTTAATGTAGCCATAAAAAGGACCCTGCAATTTAAAAGCCCAAGCTTCTTCTGTTTAAAAGTACAAAGGGTTTTATTTCTTTCATCATTAAAAGAATAAAGTACATATGTGGAAATCTGGGCTTTGGGGAACTTGAACCCTCTGTTTCTCTAGCTGAATTCACAGTAAATGAATTCCAAGTTTAAGAAATTATTTTAGGCAGAAGTAGCCACTGTAATAATATTTAATTACCCTCAAGAAAAAAATACTTAGATTGGCTACAGAACTTGAACATGAGGTTATAAAATATAGGGACATGAATCTTGCTGCCTTCTGGGACATTTCTGACTGCCAGACNTTTCTCAAAGAGAAACTTTGTGAAAGCTCAGACTTTTCCTTTGTGAACTCATACCCAGAAAGCTGGTTTTAGGTATATATAAATACGCATACATTTATTTAAAAACAAAAAAAAGAACTTCAATAGAAACCCAAGAAGATCTCTTTGACTGATGGTTATGGATACAAATACACATAGACATTAGCAACAGAGCTTAAGCAAAAAACTTTTTTCATAAACCCAAATTGAAAGATTGCTGCAATACACCATTTAAATGTGAGTATAAACTGTGTCTCTCTTGCTTTCTTTTTTCTTCTACTATGCTGGTTATTATTCTCAACCATAAACCAGGCCCTATAACTAAGGTAGATTTCAGCAGAATGCCTTAATGTAGCCATAAAAAGGACCCTGCAATTTAAAAGCCCAAGCTTCTTCTGTTTAAAAGTACAAAGGGTTTTATTTCTTTCATCATTAAAAGAATAAAGTACATATGTGGAAATCTGGGCTTTGGGGAACTTGAACCCTCTGTTTCTCTAGCTGAATTCACAGTAAATGAATTCCAAGTTTAAGAAATTATTTTAGGCAGAAGTAGCCACTGTAATAATATTTAATTACCCTCAAGAAAAAAATACTTAGATTGGCTACAGAACTTGAACATGAGGTTATAAAATATAGGGACATGAATCTTGCTGCCTTCTGGGACATTTCTGACTGCCAGACATGTTAAAATCCTGAATTCAAAACGTATAATCAAAGATGTTTCATCAGAGAATGTTTTTTTAAAATATATATATATATATATTTAAATTTTATATGTATAAAATTTGAAAGGGCTTCCCAGGTGGCTCAGTGGTAAAGAATCTGCCTGTCAACACAGCAGACACAGGTTCAAGCCCAGGGGTGGGAAGATCCCCTGGAGAAGGAAATGGCAACCCACTCCAGTGTTCTTGCCTGGAAAATTCCATGGACAGACGAGCCTGGCAGGCTACAGTCCATGGGGTTGCAGAGTCAAACATGACTGAGCATGCATGCATACAATTAAAAAGGGAAATCAAATAGAAAAACTGTCTGGTTAAAAGATTTAAAAGACTGGGACTTCCCTGGCAGTAGAGTAGTTAAGATATCGAGCTCCCACTGTGGGGGGTGTGGGTTCGATTACTGGTTGAGGATCTAAGATCATGCATGTTTCTTGGAGTGGTGAAAACACATTTTTTTAAATTAACTTTTTAAAAGATTTAAAAAATTATTGGATGATGTGTAAATATGCTGTTGGATGGCTTATGAAATACAATTAGATGACATGAATATAGTTATAAAATGCAAGTTGGTTTTTTTTTTTCAAGAACATGGATTCAGGTATAGAAAGGAAAAGATGATCATTTTTACCTTTTTATTCCAACTTCTTTCCTATATAGAACCTCTTCTCTGACCACAAAGCCTAACAGCCATTGCCAGCCACCCACCAAGATTTTTAGTATCTAGAAAGTAACAAGCCAGAGTAACAAGTGCAGATTACTGGTGTATAGCAAAGTCAGATTTGAAGCAGATTATCAGGGCTGTTAGCATTTCCTAGAAATTGTGCGAATTTTTTAAAAAGTGTGTACTTTTAATTTTTATATCTCATTTTCACTCATATAGTCACTCATTGTATCCCTTCGCAACAATTAGGTGAAGCAGGAAATATCCTTCCCATGTTTTAAGTGAAGAAATTGAGATGCAGAGCTGTGTCATTTTCCAGGCTAGGCGATGTCCCCTTTCATAAATTTTCATAGCACTGAATGTTTCCTTCACAGCACTAACTGTGCTGTGTCAAATTAAGTAAATTAAGTAAAATTAAGTAAAAATATTTATCTTGCTGCTTCCTGAGAGTGGGAACCTGCCCTGCTTGCTTATCACTAAATCTCAATCACCTAGCACAATGCCTGCCACAGAAGGGTTCTAGGAAAAGATGTGAAGGGGGACTTCCCTGGTGGTCCAGTGGTTAGGACTCCACACTCCCAATGCTGGAGGCCTGGTTTTGATCCCCAGTCAGGGAACCAAGATCCCACAAGCCATGCAGCCAAATAAATAAACATTTAAAAATATAAAAACACAAAAGCCTTAAGAAAAGGGTTTTCTTCACCGTCAATATGTGAAAATAACTTTGAATTTTTTTCAGTGTCCTGAGTACGACCTGAGGATTCAGAAACATGATTGTTATTTCTTGGTGGTGGTTCAGTCACTCAATCACGTCCAACTCTTGTGATCCCATGGACTGTAGCCAGCCAGGCTCCTCTGTCCATGGGATTTTCCAGGCAAGAATACTGGAGTGGGTTGCCACTTCCTTCTCCAGGGAATCTTCCCAACCCAGGGATCAAACCCTGATCTCCTGCACTGCAGGTGGATTCTTACCTGGGAAGAAACATGAGCTTTTCTGAGTCATCCCAAACTGACTGAGAAAGATTCTCAGGCAATGAGTTCCCCAGGTGTTCCCACGCACGATAAAGTTTCAGCCAGTTTAGCTTCAGGGAGAAACTGAACTGCTGTCACGGGAGTTCAGGATCAGTTGCCCAACTGCCCATTCCCAGAAGTTTACCAGTGGCTAAAGATTTCAGCCAGGGCAGCTGGAATCCATCACAGAGAAACCAGAACTGAATAGATTGTCCCACTGCTTTTCTGATGAAGTTGACTCAGTTCGGGCATTAATCCCGTTTAAGTGAATGAATCAGGAGATAGAGAAGGTCGACTGCCGCCCCTGTCGTGTCTTCATAGGTCTAACATGCTCCCACCCGTCTCCTCTTCCTCTATTCCTCCGGGTTCTACTGCTGGGGCTCCAGCCCTCCAGCACCGGTTCTCATTGCACACTGTCTCTCATTGCTGTTACTTTAAGAGCTTTCCCATCATACTAAAATAGTAATATGATACTTCATTGGCTGATCCTTCATTGTCTTCCATAGAAGGGATACTAAACATGCAATAACATGCAGAGTACATCTTGTGAATTATTTCTAAGATAAGAAAGCCTGGTGTCTCAAAACCCTATGGTTAAAATGGGGAGGGAGATGGCAAGGAGGTTCAAAAGGGAGTGGATATATGTATACCTATTGTTTGGGGGTCCAAAATCACTGCACACGGTGACTTCAGCCATGAAATTAAAAGATGCTGACTCCTTGGAAGGAAAGTTATGACCAACCTAGATAGCATATTCAAAAGCAGAGACATTACTTTGCCAAAGGTCTGATTAGTCAAGGCTATGATTTTTCCAGTGGTCATGTATGGATGTGAGAGTTGGACAATAAAGAAAGCTGAGTGCCAAGGAATTGATGCTTTTGAACTGTGGTATTGGAGAAGACTCTTGAGAGTCCCTCGGGCTGCAAGGAGAGCCAACAAATCCATCCTAAAGGAGATCAGCCCTGAGTGTTCATTGGAAGGACTAATGTTGAAGCTGAAATTCCAATACGTTGGCCACCTGTTGTGAAGAGCTGACTCATATGAAAAGACCCTGATGCTGGGAAAGATTGAGGGCAGGAGGAGAAGGGGACGACAGAGGATGAGATGGTTGGATGGCATTACCGACTCAATGGACATGAGTGTGGGTAAACTCCGGGAGTTGTTGATGGACAGAGAGGCCTGGTGTGCTGCAGTCCCCGGGGTGGCAAAGAGTCAGACAAGACTGACCTGCTGAACTGAACTGACCTGATGGTTGACTCATGTTGAGGTTTGACAGGAAACAACAAAATTCTGTAAAGCAATTATCCTTCAATTAATAATAATTTTTTTTAAAAAGAGGCATTTTTAAGAGTCCAAATTCTAGATTTACACTATTGAAGTTCAAATCCCACTCCTCCTCCTTAGGGCTCTGTACTCCATACCAAGCCACTTGGTCTATTTATTTAGTTTCCTCATCTGTAGAACAGAGGATCATAATAATATCTAGCTTAGAGGCTTGCCAACAGGATTGGACAAAGTACACTGTGCAAAGCACAGTCCCAGAAATTTAATGACTTCTATCCAACAACACAAGAGAAGACTCTACACATGGACATCAGCAGATGGTCAATAATGAAATCAGATTGATTATATTCTTTGCAGCCAAAGATGGAGAAGCTCTATACAGTCAGCAAAAACAAGACTGGGAGCTGACTGGCTCATCATGAACTCCTTATTGCCAAGTTCAGACTTAAATTGAAGAAAGTAGGGAAAACCACTAGACCATTCAGGTAAGACCTAAATCAAATATCTTATGATTATACAGTGGCAGTGACAAATAGATTCAAGGGATTAGACTGATAGACAGAGTGCCTGAAGAACTATGGACAGAGGTTCGTGAAGTCGTACAGGAAGCAGTGATCAAGACCATCCCCAAGAAAAAGAAATGCAAAAAGGCAAAATGGTTGTCTTATGAGGGCTTACAAATAGCTGAGGAAAGAAGAGAAGGGAAATACAAAGGAAAAAAGGAAAGATATACCCATTTGAATGCAGAGTTCCAAAAAATAGGAAGGAGAGATAAGAAAGCCTTCCTCAGTGATTAGTGCAAAAAATAGAGGAAAAGAATAGAATGGGAAACACTAGAGACCTCTTCAAGAAAATTAAAGATACCAAGGGAACATTTCATGCAAAGATGGGCTCGATAAAGGGCAGAAATGGTATGGACCTAACAAGCAGAAGATATTAAGAAAAAGTGGCAAGAATACACACAGAAGAACTGTACAAAAAAGATCTTCACAATCCAGACAACCACGATGGTGTGATCACTCACCTAGAGCCAGACATCCTGGAGTGTGAAGTCAACTGGGCCTTAGGAAGCATCACTACGAACAAAGCTAGAGGAAGTGATGGAATTCCAGTTGAGCTATTTCAAATCCCAAAAGATGATGCCGTGACAGTGTTGCACTCAAGATGTCAGAAAATTTGGAAAATTCAGCAGTGGCCAAAGGACTGGAAATGGTCAGTTTTCATTCCAATCCCAAGGAACGGCAATGCCAAAGAATGCTCAAACTACTGCACAATTGCACTTATCTCACACGCTAGCAAAGTAATGAATGCTCAAAATTCTCCAAGTCAGGCTTCAACAGTACATGAACCATGATTTAGAAATGGCAGAGGAACCAGAGATCAAATCTCCAACATCCACTGGATCATCAAAAATGCAAGAGAGTTCAAGAGAAACATCTACATTTGCTTTACTGACTACGCCAAGGCCTTTGACTGTGTGGATCACAATAAACTGTGGTAAATTCTTTTTTTTTTTTTTTCATCTCAGGTGTACATGAGTTCCTAATCTTAACCACCCCCCCCTACCTCCCACTCCACATCAACTCTCTGGATCATCCCCGTGCACCAGTCCCAAGCATCCTGTATCCTGAACCGAGTATAGACCGATGATTCGTTTCCCACACGACAGCACACATGTTTCAGTGCCATTCTCCCAAGGTCTTTGACTGTGTGGATCACAATAAACTGTGGTAAATTCTTAAAGAGATGGGATACCAGACCACCCAACTGCCTCTTGAGAAATCTGTATGCAGGTCAACAAGCAACAATTAGAATTGGACATGGAACAACAGACTGGTTCCAAATCAGGAAAGGAGTACGTCAAGGCTGTATATCATCACCCTGCTTATTTAACTTACATGAAGAGTACATCACACAAAATGCCAGGCTGAATGAAGCACAAGCTGGAATCAAGATTGCTGGGAGAAATATCAATAACCTCAGA
>SJYA01010917.1:0-13042 GCA_006410615.1 Neotragus moschatus
GGGGTGGGAGATCTCCAGCATGTTGTTTTCTTTTCTTTCTCCTTTAAGATTCTGCCATGTGTTTAATTTGAAAGCTTAAGTTTAAAAACACTTTATTGAATGTAATATTCTGGTCACTATTATCTTTTCCACTTATAACAATCTTGTAAGATACAGAGGGAACAAACACATTTTCTTTTAGAAAACCAGACCAACCTCTATTTTCCTGTCACTATTATTAAGACAAAAACATTATGGTGGTGAATGATATCAACTAAGTAGAAAATGGAGTCATATGGTGGAGTTTAACCCCATCATACCAATGAGTGGCCTTCACAACTAATTTAGTTTATGTTGTGTTTAAAAGTAATACTAAGTGGAAGAAAATGTTTTTTCCATATTCTGTAATATACCCCTTCTGCTATCTCCAAGTGTTTCCCCCTCCCCCACCAAAACACCACACAAAAAAAAAATCAAATGCTGAATACACAGGCAAAAGGAAATTGTTCCTGATCCGTGTAGGTGACTGGTTTGCATTCTGAATATGATATTTTGTTACCCATATCATTGTCCTAGCTTGAGAATATTTATGAGTCATCATAAAATTAACTTTCTCTACAAATATTCAATCTGCAACATGTATGTTATTGACTTCTAGTAGAAGTCCTGGTTGACTGTTTTATGTATCTTATTTTAAAAACTACTTCTTTTTAATTGGCTTGAAATTTCTCTCACCTTAATTTTCCATATTGTTCACAATTTCATATCATGAAAAAAATTCAAGTTCAGAGAATATTCAGTTTTCATTGTATCCTTCACAATAATTTCCAGCCAACTATATTTTCATGTTTAACTGTTTCAGACAACAAACTTAATGTATATGTGTATTTTATACTGAGAATAAAATAGAAAAGCTCATTTATAAGTATTGTCTTGATATAGGAAACTAATCATGCCACTTAGCATCCTTAACTTTTCTGTTGAAGGAAATGTTACCTTTGTGAGGTCTTAATACAGGATTTAAGTAACAGAGACTATGTCCTAAAGAAGTACAGTATGTCAGCTCCTCATTTGACTGTGTTTAGTTTTCAAGTAACCCAGGTTTGATCCCTGGATTGGGAAGATCCTCTGAAGAAGGAAATGTCAACCCACTTCAGTATTCTTGCCTGGAAAATCCCATGAATGGAAGAGCGTTGTTGGCTACAGTCCATGGGGTCACAAAGAGTTGGACACGACTGAGCGAGTTCACTTTCACAGTATTAGTATTAGAAATCAAAGCCTGAGGGAGGTTTGAAGTGCTGCCACTTTCTTTAGGAAATTCAAGTCCAAGGTGTAGAGAATGAAAGACAGTGGATACAAGACAAAGGAAAGAATGAAAATAGCTACCGCATCATACCCAGCAAAGTGACACAGGCCCTTGTTGAGCAAAAGGCATGTTATCTGTACATGTGAGACTTTTCTTGGAAGTATCAAGAGGAGACATAACACCTGAGAGAAGAGTATAGGAAAAGGAAGAGGGTGGGTTTGTGTGTTTCCCTTTCCTGCCCATTTCTCATTGGTCAAGGGGCATTCTATGCAAGTATGTGTCCTGCCTTTCTGGCTGTATCATCGCTTCACTTGGGAACCACCCAGAAAGCTATAGCTTATGCTCAACAGAGTGGCATTTTGTCAAAGCAAGAAAAAGCACGCAGGTGAGGAACTCAGTGATTTAACTCACTTCAACATCAGTCCTTCCAATGAACACCCAGGACTGATCTCTTTTAGGATGGACTGGTTGGATCTCCTTGCAGTCCAAGGGACTCTCAAGAGTCTTCAACACCACAGTTCAAAAGCATCAATTCTTCAGTGCTCAGCTTTCTTTATAGTTCAAATCTCACATCCATGTGTGACCACTGGAAAACACATAGCCTTGACTAGATGGACCTTTGTTGACAAAGTAATGTCTCTGCTTTTTAATATGCTGCCCAGGGGTTCTTTAATAAACAAATACAAACAAAGTTTCCACAAACCAGCTTTCACAGAGGCAAAATTACTCTGGACTAGTTCCACTTAAGACTACAGCCATGAAAAACAGAAAATCAAAACAATGCTGATGATTTACAGCACCTCCGACATATATAAAGAAGGAAATAGAATGAAAATATTAGAATAAAATTTGGTGCATAACATTGTAAAATATGGTGCATAATTGTAATGTAGTATATACAGAGACTCATATATTCTATAGGATAAATAAAAAATTCCCAACATTTGTGAAACGCAAATGTCCATATATACAAAAATCTCAAATAATTTGTTAAAAAAAAACCCCAAGTTTCATTTTAAATATCACATGGTCTGAAGTTTCTCAGAAGATGTTTATTTAAAATTATTTATTTATTTATTTTTATTGTTGTTTGTACAGTATCTTTGTTGCTGGACATGGGCTTTCTCTGATTGTGGTGAGTAGGGGCTGCTTTTCATTATGGTTCACAGGCGTCTCTTGTTGCTGAACACGGTTTCTGGGTACACAGAGTTCAGTAGTTGCAGCATGCCAGCTCAGTAGTTGCCCCAGGCAGGCTCTAGAGTGCACAGGCTTCAGTAGTTGTGACTCATGGTCTCTATCGTGTGGACTCAGAAGTTGTGGCACATGGGCCTTAGCTACCCAGTGTTAATGTGGGTTCTTCCCCAACTAAGGATCAAACTCATGTCCCCTGCATTGGCAGGCAGATTTGTATCCACTGTACTACCAGGAAAGTCCTCAGAAGATATTTTGTTCTATATTTTGATTCTTGTGCCCCATAGAAATAGCATGTACTTGAGCAAGAAGAAAAGATGAAATGCTGAATTATAATTTTGATGATGTGGAATTAAAAATTCAGTACAATATACTTCTTTCTTCTTCCTCCCTACACCTCAAAAATATATATATATATATATAAGACAACTTACAGAGATGAATCAAATCAACAATTAAAAACCCAGAAAATGAAAAGTAAAAGGAAAATAGGGTAAAAAAAAATGTTGTCAACAGCTAATTTAAGATATTTGGGTTAGAATATAGTATGCTGGAATGTGGCACAAATGGGCCCATAACGTTTTTATCACGTCTGTGTGTGAGAGAGAAAGAGAATGTGGTTCCTAAAATTTAGAATTTATTGCATAACACTATTTTCTAAAGAGAAACATGATCGTTCTTAATACTGAAGTTTAAATTATACTGCAACCTGGTGACATGTTTCAAATGCGAATATTCTCATATTGCCCTTTGGGTGGTGGTATAACACCAAAGCACCGAATACCCTTATAGGCAAAGAGAACAAAAGTAATAGGAGTCAGGTATCTGGCTCTCTGATGATCTACTTTATTTAGGAGATAGATTTTAAATTCTCTGAAGAATGAATGAGTTGATATCCTTCCTGCTATATTAAAGAGATAACAAACTGATTAACCATTAACTCCATTTACTGAGTTTTTGAAAGCTTTATGTTTTAAGACAGAGTTTTTGAACTTATACTCCATGACAGGGGGCTGAAGCCTCTGTATTTATTACAAAATAAGATCATAGGTGTGCTGTTTGTAGCTGAGCTGGGGCTATGGCAGAAATTGTAGAACCCAATAAAGAAATATCATTTGCAGTCAAAGATGGAGAAGATCTACACAGTCAGCAAAAACAAGACCGAGAGCTGACTGTGGCTCAGATCATGAACTCCTTATTGCCAAATCCAGACTTAAATTGAAGAAAGTGGGGAAACAACTAGACCATTCAGGTATGACTTAAATAAAGTCTTTTATGACTATACAGGAGAAGTGAGAAATAGATTTAAGAGACTAGATCTGATAGACAGAATGCCTGATGAACTATGGACAGAGGTTCATGACATTGTACAGGAGACAGGGATCAAGACCATCCCCAAGAAAACGAAATGCAAAAAAGCAAAATGGCTGTCTGAGAAGGCCTCACAAATAGCTGTAAAAAGAAGAGAAGTGAAAAGCAAAGGAGAAAAGGGAAGATATACCATTTGAATGCAGAGTTTCAAAGAATAGCAAGGAGAAATAAGAAAGCCTTCCTCAGTGATCAATGCAAAGACATAGAGGAAAACAACAGAATGGGGAAGACTAGAGATCTCATCAAGAAAATTAGAGATACCAAGGGAACATTTCATGCAAAGATGGGCTCATTAAAGGAAAAAACAGTATGGACCTAACAGAAGCAGAAGATATTAAGAAGAGGTAGCAAGAATACACAGAAAAACTGTAAAAAAAAAATGATCTTCACAACTGAGATAATCATGAAGGTATGATCATTCACACTCACCTAGAGCTGGACATCCTGGAATGTGAAGTTGATTGGGCCTTAGGAAGCATCAATAAGAATGAAGCTAGTGGAGGTGATGGAATTCCAGTTGAGCAATTTCAAACCCTAACAGATGATGTGGGGAAAGTGCTGTACTCAATATGCCAGCAAATATGGAGAACTCAGCAGTGCCCACAAGGACTGGAAAAGGTCAGTTTTCATTCCAATCCCAAAGAAAGGTAATGCCAAAGAATGCTCAAACTACCACACAATTGTACTCATCTTACATGCTAGTAAAGTAATGCTCCAAGCCAGGCTTCAGCAATACATGAACCATGAACTTCCAGATGTTCAAGCTGGTTTTAGAAAAGACAGAGGAAATAGAGATCAAGTTGCCGACATTCCCTGGATCATCAAAAAACAAGAGAGTTCCAAAAAAACCCATCTATCTCTGCTTTATTGACTATGCCAAAGCCTTTGACTGTGTGGATCACAATAAACTGTGGAAAATTCTGAAAGAGATGGGAATACCGGAACACCTGACCTGCCTCTTGAGAAACCTGTATGCAAGTCAGGAAGAAACAGTTAGAACTGGACATGGAACAACAGACTGGTTCCAAATAGGAAAAGGAGTACGTCAAGGCTGTATATTGTCACGCTGCTTATTTAACTTATATGCAGAGTGATGAGGAATCCTGTGCTGGAAGAAGCACAAGATGGAGTCAAGATTGCTGGGAGAAATATCAACAACCTCAGACATGCAGATGACACCATCCTTATGGCAGAAAGAGAAGAAGTAAAGATCCTCTTGATGAAAGTGAAAGAGGAGAGTGAAAAAGTTGGCTTAAAGCTCAACATTCAGAAAATTAAGATTATGGCATCCAGACCCATCACTTCATGGCAAATAGGTGGGTAAATGTGGAAACTATGGCTGACTTTATTTTTCTGGGCTCCAAAATCACTGCAGATGATGGCTGCAGCCATGAAATTGAAAGACACTTACTCTTTGGAAGGAAAGTTATGACCAACCTAGACAGCATATTCAAAAGCAGAGACATTACTTTGCCAACAAAGGTCTGTCTAGTCACGGCTATCATTTTCCCCTTAGTCATGTATGGGTGTGATAGTTGAACTATAAAGAAAGCTGAGAGTTGAAGAATTGATGCTTTTGAACTGTGGTGCTGGAGAAGACTCTTGAGAGTCCATTGGAATGCAAGGAGATCCAACCAGTCCATCCTAAAGGAGATCAGTCCTGGGTGTTCATTGGAAGGACTGATGTTGAAGCTGAAACTCCAATACTTTGGCCACCTGATGTGGAGAGCTGATTCATTTGAAAAGACCCTGATACTGGGAAAGATTGAGGGCAGGAGGAGAAGGGGACGACAGAGGATGAGATGGTTGGATGGCATCATCAACTCTATGAATATGGGTTTGGGTGGGCTCTGGGAGTTGTTGATGGACCGAGAGGCCTGGCCTGCTGCTGTTCATGGGGTCACAAAAGAGTTGAACATGACTGAGCAACTGAACTGAACTGAATNTGGAATGCAAGGAGATCCAACCAGTCCATCCTAAAGGAGATCAGTCCTGGGTGTTCATTGGAAGGACTGATGTTGAAGCTGAAACTCCAATACTTTGGCCACCTGATGTGGAGAGCTGATTCATTTGAAAAGACCCTGATACTGGGAAAGATTGAGGGCAGGAGGAGAAGGGGACGACAGAGGATGAGATGGTTGGATGGCATCATCAACTCTATGAATATGGGTTTGGGTGGGCTCTGGGAGTTGTTGATGGACCGAGAGGCCTGGCCTGCTGCTGTTCATGGGGTCACAAAAGAGTTGAACATGACTGAGCAACTGAACTGAACTGAATAAAGAAATGGAGGAAAAGTCAATGTGGAATGCCATCCCAAGTTTCTGTGAAAGTAAACAAAAGGAGTATATCACTGACCCTGTCTGTGACACCAATTGTCTTGCTGATCCTGTGTACACTGCTTGCTGAACCCAAGGAAGACAAGGCATGAGCTATGAGGCTGGAAGGAGACTGGAGCGGCGGTAGGAACTGCAGACACGTTTGTTCTCTTCTGGCTGGCACAGCAGCCATAGTGGCAGCTGTGCTATATTCTCTCTTCTGGCTGACCCAGAGGACACAGCCATGATGCAGCAGTCATGTGGCTGCTTTTTAGGTGGAGCTCACACAGGCATTCTGCTTGCAAACCCATGACCTGGCAAGTGCCTCATGACATCCATGCACAATGTTATAAATGGTCTTAGCTGCTTCACAGTATTATTTACAAAATATGGCGTGAGAGAGCCTGAACATGCCATTTGGCTAATATGCTCTCTCCCCATAAGGAGATATAATTGAAGCCGCATTTCTGTTTTGGGTGATTTAAGGTCTTAATAAACTTCCAAAGAAGATAAGAATAATGTTTTATTTATTTTTTCTTTAATTGAGGTATAATTTACATATAATATTATGTAAATGTCAGGTGTGGGCATGTTGATTTGATGCATACGTGTTACAATATGATTCCCTACTAGCAGTCCCATATTGTCACAAAATTGTCACTTATTTTTTGAGGTGAGAACAATGAAGACCTAGTCTCATTATCTAACGAAACTCTTATTACCTAGTCATTTATTATCTAAAGAATGAATAAATTGAATGTAGTATTGCTGATTCTAATCCCTATGCTGTACATTAGATCTCCAGGATTTATCCTCCCATCACAAGTTAATTCTCTGAAGCATCCACCCAAACACCCTACCCTCTCATTCCTGGTAACTAGCATTATACTGTTTGTTTCCATGAGGTCAGTTTTTTGCTATTCTATATGTAAGTGATTCATGCAGTATTTGGAGAGATAGGGTTGATTCAGATGTAAGAAAACCCAAGACAAATACAGACACAAATAAAACACTTGAAGAATATTGGAGCTACGAACTGTGGAAAATTCTGAAAGAGATGGGAATACCAGACCGCCTGACCTGCCTCTTGAGAAACCTGTATGCAAGTCAGGAAGCAACAGTTAGAACTGGACATGGAACAACAGACTGGTTCCAAATAGGAAAAGGAGTATGTCCAGGCTGTATATTGTCACCCTGCTTATATACCTTATATGCAGAGTACATAATGAGAAACGCGGGGCTGGAAGAAGCACAAGCTGGAATCAAGATTGCTGGGAGAAATATTAATAACCTCAGATATGCAGATGACACCACCCTTATGGCAGATAGTGAAGAGGAATTAAAAAGCCTGTTCATGAAATTTAAAGAGAAGAGTGAAAAAGTTGGCCTAAAGTTCAACATTCAGAAAACTAAGATCATGGCATCCCATCACTTCATGGCAAATAGATGGGGAAACAGTGGAAACAGTGTCAGACTTTATTTTGGGGGGCTCCAAAATCACTGCAGAGGGTGATTGCAGCCATGAAATTAAAAGATTACTCCTTGGAAGGAAAGTTATGACCAACCTAGATAGCATATTAAAAAGCAGAGACATTACTTTGCCAACAAAGGTCCATCTAGTCAAGGCTATGGTTTTTCCAGTGATAATATATGGATGTGAGCGTTGGACTGTGAAGAAAGCTGAGTGCCAAAGAATTTGTGCTTTTGAACTGTGATGTTTGAGAAGACTCTTGAGAGTCCCTTGGACTGCAAGGAGATCCAACCAGTCCATCCCAAAGGAGACTTGTCCTGGGTGTTCATTGGAAGGACTGATGCTGAGGCTGAAACTCAATACTTGGGCCACCTCATGCAAAGAGTTGACTTACTGGAAAAGATCCTGATGCTGAGAGAGATTGGGGGCAGGAGGAGAAGGGGGTGACAGAAGATGAGATGGCTGGATGGCATCACTTACTCGATGCACATGAGTTTGAGTGAACTCCGGGAGTTGGTGATGAACAAGCATGCCGCAGTCCATGGTGTTGTAAAGAGTTAGNCTTACTGGAAAAGATCCTGATGCTGAGAGAGATTGGGGGCAGGAGGAGAAGGGGGTGACAGAAGATGAGATGGCTGGATGGCATCACTTACTCGATGCACATGAGTTTGAGTGAACTCCGGGAGTTGGTGATGAACAAGCATGCCGCAGTCCATGGTGTTGTAAAGAGTTAGACACGACTGAGAGACTGAACTGAATTGAAACACACTTGTTTATTTTTGTTTTTATTGCTTTTGCTTTTGGTGTCAAAACTGATAAAAAAAAAACAAATGCCAAGATGGATACCAAGGAGATTATTCATTATGTTTTTTCCTAGGGGTTTTGTGGTTTCAGATCTTACCTTCAAATCTTTAATCTGTTTTGTGTTGAATTTTATGATGTAGGATAAGGGTCCAGTTTTATTCTTTTGCATTTGGCTGTCCAGTTTTCCAATTTTCCCAACATCATTTATTGAAGGGATTATCCTTTCTCCTTTGTATTTCTTATTCTTTTGTCATAAATCAATTGGCCATGTGTACATGGCATATAACAGGACGTTAAATTTAAGCACTGCTTTGAGAAATTTTATTGCTATTTTGTTCTTGATTTGAACTAAGTTTAACAGAGATAGGTCATATCTAAAATGTGAACTAATGATATAATTGATTGAAAGTTGGGGAAAAATGTTTTTTTCTGGGGGTGGTTACTGGGGAGAAATATTTCTTAATTCTTCTCCTTAGCATTGAATTTATTATATTTTAGAATTTAGCCTTTGTGCTCTAATGCTCTACTTTTTCCAGTGTCAAAATGAGCCAAGATATGGGGAGCCTTGAATATTCTTTCTTATTATAATTAATACTTCTTTATTTTTCAAGAGATATGCTCTTTTTAATGTAAGCTTTACCAAAAAAAAGAAAAAAAGAAAAAAAAATTAAATCCAAAATAGAGCTTTAGTGGGAAGAAGGCAATGCCAACTTAATGATGACAGTTCCCCAAAAGTCACTTTGTGTGTCAAGTAGATCAGTACAAGTTAATTATATTTTGAAAGCTGAGATAAACAACAGATTACTAAATGTGAGTTACAGATTAAGAAATGTGAGTTCAACAATTTTGAAAATAAAGTGATTTTAATGACTGAGTCAGAAGACTTTAGTAACAGAGTGATCATTTAATTATGTGTATTAAACAAGAATGTACACAAAATGGAAAAAAAAAAAGTAAAACACATTGCTTGTCTATAGCTGTTTTTGTATAGTTTTTAATCTGTACATAAAACTTGATGATGCTTCCTTGTTTATAAGCCATCTGGTCATTTTATTAAGACATCAGTTCAGTTCAGTCAGTTCAGTTGCTTAGTCATGTCCAACTGTTTGCGACCCCATGAATCGCAGCACGCCAGACCTCCCTGTCTGTCACCAACTCCCGGAGTTTACCCAAACTCATGTGCATCAAGCCGGTGATGCCATTCACCCATCTCATCCTCTGTCATCCCCTTCTCCTCTTGCCCCCAATCCCTCCCAGCATCAGGGTCTTTTCCAATGAGTCAACTCTTCTCATCAGGTGGCCAAAGTATTGGAGTTTCAGCTTCAGCATCAGTCCTTCCGATGAATATTCAGGACTGGTCTCCTTTAGGATGGACTGGTTGGATCTCCTTGCAGTCCAAGGGACTCTCAGGAGTCTTCTCCAACACCACAGTTCAAAAGCATAAATTCTTTGGCACTCAGCTCTCCTCACAGTCCAACTCTCACATCCATACATTATCACTGGAAAAATCAGAATAGATTTAACTTAAATGCAAACTGGAGATTGAATTTGTAGGTGTTCAAAGAAAGAACAATAAAATATAAACTTTTTCTCTATTGGCAGTGTTGTTGACATAAAAATTTCAAGAATGGCACAAGGAAATATAAATTTTCTACCTGAAAAACATTTCTTCTTTTTCTCACTAAATCTTCCCTTGCTCTGATCCTAAATGGCTCTGCCTTTGCAGAGCAAAAGTACTGAATCATTATGGTTTAAAATTTAATGTAATTCAGCTAGTTGTCAGCTTCTAAAAGCTTGAGTGATCTAGGTGAAGTGAAATCTTTTGCAAACATAGTGGTTTTTATTGAGAAGAGATATGAATTATATGCTGCATGGAAAAATAAGAAGGTTTAACTAATAGATCTCTTCTCCCACTTGTCTTTCTTCTCTCACATCTAGAATATGGATCCTTTTATTTCCTAGAAGGCATTTGATGCTGATCCCCAAGAACTCTGATAGTACTTTCCCCAATCTGATCTATGAACTTGTTATGATATGAATGCTGTGTCCCTTCAAAATTGAAATAGTGTGATAGTATTAGCAAGTGGGGCCTTTGGGAGGTGACTAAGTTTAGATGAGGCCATGAAGGTAGAGTGTGACTAGTGCTTTTGCAAGAGTCACAAGAGAGCTTGCTTCCTTATCTGATTCCTCCTTGTGAGGAGCCTGCAATTCAGAAAAGGTCTTCACCAGAACCTTCCATGTTGGAACTCTGGTCTCAGACTTCTACCATCTTCAACTGTGAGAAATATATGTATGTTATTCCTAAGTAAGGGTTACAAGGACATGCACTTATCTTCTCTTGCAAGAACACCAAAATTGCAGCTAGCTGCTGAACAACCATTGATAGGAGAATGTTGGATCACCACCCCCCCTCCCCCAACCAAAAAGATACCCAGGTGCAAGAGCAAACGGGGAACCCCAACTAAATGGTAGGAGGGGTGAGTCCATGTTTAGAATCAAACCTCATACCCACCAGAGATGCTCAGAGTGGGCAAACAAAGCCTTTGTGCATACCAGCACCCAGATTAAGGAGCAGTGATCTCCAAAAGATTGAGCCAGACCTGCCTTGGAGTGTTTGAGTGTTTCCTGAAGAGGCAAGGGTTAGCAGTGGCCTGCCGTAAGGATAGGGGCTCTGGTTTCAAGGTCTGGGAGGCAAGATGGCATAAGTCCTCCTGGAGTAGGTGGGGCATTAGCCCCACCATAGAGTCATGGGGCAGAAGAGTCACAAACTGGAAAACAATTATACCAAAGAAGTTCCTACATTGTTGCAAAAGTTCTAGGGACCACAACAGATTTCCCAACCTTGGAACTGGCAAAGAGAATGAGAACCCCTAGGGAATTTGAGTTTGGAAGCCAGTGGGATTTGATTATAAAACTTTCACAGTAATGTGGAAACAGACTCTTGAAGGGCACAGACAAAACCTTGTGCACACCAGGAGACACAAGAGACTGACTGAGTCAGACATGCATGTGAGTTTCCCAGAGTCTCTAGTGGAGGCACGGATTACCAGGCAGGGGCACTGAATGCAACAGTTCTGGGAGCCACAGCTTCTGACATACGTCTTTTTGAAGGAGGTTGCTAGTACTGCCTTTAACCCTACCATAGCTGGCCTCAGCCCAAACCTACAGGGAAGGAACACAACCCTACCCAATAGCAAAAAACAGTATTAAAGATTTACTGAGCATGGCTCTTGCATTTACAGAACAAGATACAGTTTCCCCACAGCCAATCCCTCCCATCAGGAAGCTTCCACAAGCCTCTTCCCTTCATCTATCAGAGGGCAGATAAAATGAAAACCATAATCACACCAAACTAACCAATCTGATGGCATGGATCACAGCTTTGTTTAACTCAATGAAACTATGAGTCATGCCATGTAGTACCACCCAAGACAGAGAGGTCATGGTGGAGAGTTCTGACAAAATGTGGTCCACTGGAGACAAACATTCTTGCCTTGAGAATACTATTAACAGTATGAAAAGACAAAAAGATATGACACCAAAAGATGAACTTCTCAGGTTGGTAGGTGCCAAATATACTACAGGAGAAGAGCAGAGAAATAGCTCCAGAAAAAATGAAGAGGCTGAGGAAAAATGGAAACAACACCCTGTCGTGCGTGTGTCTATTAATGAAAGTAAAGTACAATGATGTAAAGAACAATATTGCAGGGGAACCTGGAATGTTAGGTCCATGAAGCAAGGTAAATTGGAAGTGGTCAAACAGGAGATAGCGAGTGAACATCGACATTTCAGGAATCAGGGAACTAAATAATTAAGATGACCATTATATTTACTACTGTGCACAAGAATCGCTTAGAAGAAATGGAGTAACCCTCATGGTTCAAGAAAAGAGGCCTTTGGTACAATCTCAAAAATAACAGAATGCTCTCTGTTTGTTTCCAAGACAAGGCATTCAATATCACAGTAATCCAAGTCTGTGCCTCAACCCCTAATGCCAAAGAAGCTGAAGTTGATCAATTCTATGAAGACCTACAAGACATTTTAGAACTAGCACCAAAAAAGATGTCCTTTTAATCACAGGGGACTGGAATGCAAAAGTGGGAAGTCAAGAGACATTTGGAAAACTGGCAAGTTTGGCTTTGTGATACAAAATGAAGCAGGGCAAAGGCTAACAGAGTTTTGCCAAGAGAATGCACTGATCATAGCAAACACCTCTTTCCAGCAACAAGAGATGACTCTACATAGGGGATCACCAAATGGTCAACATCAAAGTCAGATTTGTTATATTCTTTGCAACTGAAGATAGAGAAGCTCTACAGTCAGCAAAAACAAGACTGGGAGCTGACTGTGGCTTAGATCATGAACTCCTTATTGCAAAATTCAGACTTAAATTAAAGAAAGTAGGGAAAACCACTAGACCATTAACGTATGACCTAAATCATATCCCTTGTGATAATACAATGGAAGTGAAAAATAGATTTAAAGGATTAGATCTGATAGAGTCCCTGAAGAGCTATACATGGGAATTCATAACACTGGACAGGAGGCAGTGATTAAAACCATCCCCATGAAAAAGAACTGCAAAGAAGGCAAAATGACTGTCTG